>JAGKTI010020702.1:0-16178 GCA_018397915.1 Birgus latro | reverse complement strand
TGGCATGACCGGACAGTGGTCTTGTCCGGATAGTGGCCCTGAAGCTCCTGCACTGGTCATTCATGACACTAACCTAACCTAGCCTAACCTAAATCAGAAAATCACCTACCTACCTCCCTACCGGACATGCATAGCACTTATTGAAGTCCCCTTTCACATAAATAATGCACACAAAGCATAAATTAACTGAATTTTAACCAAAAAATGATGATTTAGAGGTGAGTAAGGCATAGCTGCTCACAACTTGCCAGCAAGTGTAGGTAAGTATCAGACATGAAAATCACTATGAAAATCACCTTTTCTCACACCATATGCATTAAATAGTGGACACAAAGCATGAATTAATCGAATATTAACCCAAGTATGATGAATTTGAGGTGAGTAAGGAAGGGGTGTTCACGAGCTGGTAGGTTTGTGTAAGTATCGGACGTGGCAATCACTATGAAAATCATCATTTCTCACATCTTATGCACTAATATGGGATACAAAGCATCAAATAAATAAAACGTTACCAGAAAAAGAGTTAGGTATGGCAAAAGTGTTCACTGTTCACCAACAGCACCAGTCATTCTTGACCCTAACCTAACCTAACCTAAATCAGAAAACCACCTACCTACCTCCCTACCGGACATACATAGCACTTATTTAAGACCCCATTCACATAAATAATTGGCACAAATCATGAATTATTCGAATTTTAACAAAAAAATGATGATTTTGAGGTGAGTAAGGCAGGGGTGTTCGCCAGCTGACTACATAATGAACGTAAGGAAGAGACATGATTATTACTGAGAAAATCACCTTTTCACAGTCTATGCACTCAAATATGGGACACAAAGCATGAAGTAAATAAAATGTAACCAGAAAAATTATGATTTAGAGGTGTGTGGGGCAAAAATGTTCACAAGTTGACTAGATACTGAACGTATGTAAGAGACATGGTAATCACTAAGAAAATCACCTCTTTCACAGCCTGTGCACTCAAATATGGGACACAAAGCATGAAGTAAATAAAATGTAACCAGAGAATGAGGATTTAGAAGTGAGTATGGAAAATATTTAGCAGCTGACAATGTTTACTTACATGTCCATGATTGTTGTTTACTCCTTGTTTACCCCCACCTCTAAGGTTTTTACAGTGGTCATAATTGCTCTTAAAGCATGTCCAGTAATCCAGTGTTTAACTACACTTAATCCTTAGCACTGTGACTTTTGATTATTTAAACAAGAACGAAAATACCGCACTGTTCATGGGAGTTGAGACAGAACTAGGAGGAGGGGGATAGGGCGGGAAGGGAGCTAGTCGGCGCGCGCGGGAAATTCAAACTGACGCTGTCGGTTTTTTTTTTTTTTTCCAATTTTGGGGTTTCGGCCATCAGCCCACGATGTCCGAATAATGATGTAACCGGATAGTGGTCGTCCGGATAGTAGAGAGATTACTGTAGATGGTAAAAGTACCTTACGACACCAGTTCTTCTTCTTCCTGACAGTCTGTTATATTTTTCTTATTATTTCTGGGGTGGTTGATACGCCTTCCATGCAAAATCTGATTCCCTTTTGATTTTAGCTATGTTCTCCTGTGGCAACTCATTTGATTTGTCTCCAGTAACGTTGGAAGGCACTGCCCTAACACAAGTGTTAACGAAACCTAACCTAAACTAGCTTAACTGTACCTAATAATTTAATTTAATTTAGTCTAACCTACCCTAACCTAGCTTATACCTAGCTAATAATTTAACTGTAGTCTAACCTACCCTAGCTTAACTGTACCTAATAATTTAATTTTTGTCTACCCTAACCTAGCCTACCCTAGCTGAACCGTACCTAATAATTTAATTTTTGTCTAACCTAACCTAGCCTACCCTAGCTGAACCGTACCTAATAATTTAATTCAGTGGATAGACAAGGATTGTGGAAAGTATTAAGAATATATGGAGTAGATGGGAAGTTGTTGAAGGCTGTGAAGAGTGTGTGTGGATGGCGAACTGAGTGAATTTTTCCATCTGAAGGATGGATTGAAACAAGGATGTGTCATGTCTCCATGGTTGTTTAATCTGTATGTGAAAGGGGTTATAAAAGAGATACAAGGTCGGGCAGTTGATGCTGGAGCGGCCCTAGTGAAAGAGGGCAGTGTTTGAAAACTCCCTGTTCTGTTATTTGCAGATGATACTGTGTTGTTGAGTGAAGATGAAGGGGGGCTGCAAGGCTTGGTAGATGAGTTTGGGAGTGTGTGTAAGAAATGGAATCTAAAGGTGAATCTAGGGAAGAATAAAGTGATGGTCTTCGAAAGAAGTCAGTGAATGTACAGTGAGATTGGATGGGGAGGATATGGAGAATGTGAGTCCATTTAAGTACTTGGGTAGTGTGATGAGTCAGGATGGAAGTCTGGAGGGTGAAGTGCTTGAAAGGGTGCAGCAGGGAAGAAAGGTTGCAGGTTCCTTGAAAGCAGTGATAAGAAACAGGGAAGTGAGCATGGAGGTGAAAAAGCTGCTACATGACAGTACTGTGATACCAACTCTAACATATGGAAGTGAAGCTTGGACCCTGTGTAGTGTTGTAATTTTAAAGGTAACTTAAGTATACTTAAGTTAGTATAAGTATAATATAAGTTAGTACAGACTTAGCCTGATTATCCGGGCTGTATGGTATGAAAGGGTGACTGAATAGTCCGAAATCACGATTAATCCAGCGGAAACAAAAAAAAAGTACTGTACTGTTAGACTGATTTATTTACTGGTAAATGTACACTTAAGGTAGCAGAAAGACCTTACCAAATCTTTGCATATGCATCCTGCTTGTTTCTGTATTTTTCTAGTTTCAGTTTGGTAAATTTCTTTATCTTGCTGAAAAATTTCCTCCCTGTTATTACAGTCACGTTCCTGAAGCTGTACCTACAATTGTTTCCAGCGCAATGGAAGAAACTCAACATATTCAAGTGTGGATTTCATTTCCCAACTTCCAAACTGGAGATTAAGTTAGGTTAAATTATTAGGTGCAGTTAAGCTAAGTTAGGCCAGGTTTGGTTAAACAGTGAGATCAGAACAGTACCTTCCGCCATTATGTTAACTAACAACAAGAGTTGTCACACCAGCAGAACAGCTAAAAACAACAGGGAAACAGATTTAACAAGAAATTTTTATTTGCCAACCCAGAAATAATCAGAAAAACATAACAGAATATCAGGATGAACTGATTTGGTGAGGTGCTTTTACTGCTTACAGTAAAGCGTATGTTTAGCCCCCTCAATGGCAGTGAGTTCAGAAATTTGCGTGCTCCCGTGGCAGGCCTTGGAACCATTTTTTCTAAGTTCTAAAATCAGTTTCTTTTTCTTACAGATGTGGTAAGACTCGTCTGGTGCACTAATTTTTTTTTTTGTCCCTAAACCCATCTTCTGACTAGCCATGAATCGTGAAAGAATAAAATTAGGGTGCATGTTATATTAGCATTTAAACATATCGACGATAACATCTGGGACGAAGTGACCCCCTGGCTGTTTGGGATGGTACAGCAGGTTTGTGTAACCATACCAGTGACCTTCGTTCCCTTCCCATAATTGTTCACAGATTTTATAGCTCCCTAACTCAACGTCACTGACATTGGTACAGTAATGCATTGTTCAAGGATAGCAGCTATGAAGGGGTTAATGGAAATACATAATTATTTGTATCAATACTGTCTCACACATACACATAACGAACAAAGAATGAGCAGCAAATGTACACTCTGCTGTAAAGAGCAGAAATAACTGTATCCTGTGTCAGTCTGAAATGTGTTGGGAACCGCGACATTGAGCAAAGAATGTGGGATGCTAACTTACGAGAAGACGTGAGACGAGTTTTTTTTTTTTTATTAGTAAACATTTTTGCTCCATTTCACCCCCCAAATTGTGAAACCTATAAATTTTCAAGTAAGCATACAGCCTAATGACCTTGCCAAGTCAATTCATATTCCTCTAGTTTGTTTTCTGTATTTTTCTGCCTATTTTGAGGGTGGTAAATTACCTTTCTCTCGCAGAAAGATTTCCTCTCTTAATATCATAACGTTCCTTAAGCCTTACCTACTATTGTTTTTGGCATAATGGAAGAAACTTACTCAAAATTAAGGGGCATGTTACATTAGCATTTATACATATTGGCGAAGACATCTGAGAGGAAGTGACCGCTTGGCTGCTTGGGACAGTAGAGTAGGGTCGTGTAAACATACCAGTAACCTTCGATCCCTTCCCATAATTGCTCGCAGTTTTTTATAGCTCCCTAACTCATCGTCACTGACACCGGTACAGTAAAGCATCGTTCAAGGCTGACAGCTGTGAAGGAGTTAATGGAATACATTATTGTTTGCATCAATACTCTCTCTTTCACACACACACTTAAGAACGAACAAAAGAATGAACATAATGTACACTTAACAAAAAGAGACAGAAATAACTGTATTCTCTGTCAGTCTGAAATGGGAAGCAAGGTATCTAACGAAGAATGTAAAACTGAATGCTATCTTAAGAGAACATGTGAGATGGTAGAGTAATTTTTTTCTGATTAGCAAACATCTCTGTTCCATTTCATCCCCTAAAATTGTAAAACCCATAAATTTTTGTCTAAGCATACTGCCTAAAGACTTTACCAGTTCAATTCATATTCCTCTAGTTTGTTTTCTGCATTTTTCTACTTTGAATTTGGTAATAATTACCTTCTCTTGCTGAAAGATTTCCTCTTTAATCAACATCACATTCTTTAGGCCGTACTGTTAGTGCATACTGCTGTTAGTGCGTGGTGCACGCACACACCTGTTACGTCACGAGTGATGACGTCACCGGAAGGGTCCCGCAAATACTACAGTTGAAGGTGGTGTCAGCAATGATGAGAAGAACAATGTTGTCCAGGAGAAGCCTAATGACGATTCTTCGCAAGTGTTGAATGACTGTCCACCAGATGACGAATCGGAAGATGGTGTGGTTCCGATTGATGAGCCTCCCACAGTTTCTATTTCGGTTAATCAGCCTCCCAAAGTTTCTGTTGGTCAATGAATAAAGAGAATACATTCAGAAAGTGGAGAGTCAGTGTCTGGAAGGATTATGAGTCGGGCAGGTAAAGCCACTGGAAAGTACACTGCTACAATTTGAAGAGGGACTCTGACGGCAGCATTGATTGGATAGATTTGCAGAAGGATTTTAGCGAATGGGAAGTGGTTGATGATGACACAGAAACGCATGTTCTTTTCAACTCTGAGGCCGTATTATGAGCTAAGGAAAATGAAATTACAAACTGGCAGAATAATGATGTGTATGAGGAAGTAGATGATGTTGGGCAAGGTACCATAATGGTTCGATGGGTTGTGACGGAAAAACTGAAAAATGGAAAGCCTGTTGTTAAAGCCCGCTTAGTCGCCAGAGGATTTGAGGAAGACACAGTGGATCTCTGAAAAGACTCGCCTACTTGTTCAAGAGAAGCAATGTGTTTGGCACTTTCTTTGGCCTCCACCAACCAGTGGGACTGCCACACTATGGACGTGAAAGCTGCCTACTTGCAAGGTAACAACATTGAGAGAGTTGTTCATTTACATCCTCCGCCTGAATATGCAAATGGTAAGTTATGGAGACTAAAGAAAACTGTTTACGGCCTTTGTGATGCTGCTAAGTATTGGTATCTGCATGTAAAAGATCAATTGTTGAGTCTCGGAGCTAAAGTGTCATCACTGGACTCAGCGCTGTTTGTTCTCTTGGAGCAATAGTGGCTAAGTCGAAGGCATTGTATGCATCTACATCGAAGACTTCCTTTGGGCTGGTACACATGAGTTCGAGCAGCAAGTGATAAATCGATTGAGTCAAATATTCCTCATTCACAGTTCAGAATCAAAAGCCTTCAAAAACGTTGGTCTCAATGTCATCTCCAGCATCGATGGCAGCATAACGCTCGACCAATTCCAGTATGCTTCATCTTTGAAACCAGTCACACTGAATAGACATCATGCAGCAGTAAAATCACAAGAGCTGTCCGAGTCTGAGAAAATGGAGTACCGAGCATTAATTGGGCAACTCAACTGGACTGCCACACACACTCGGCCAGATATTGCCTTTGATGTATGTGAGTTGAGCATGACTAGCAACTGAGATACCATAGTGGATTTGCTTAGATTCAATAAGATGATCTCAAGGGTGAAGACTGACAACATGAAGCTATTACATTCCAAGAATGGGGCCGATCGAGGACTGTCATATAGAGTGCTTTTCGGATGCCTCATTTGCCAACCTTGTAGGCAATGGGTCTCAGGGAGGTTTTGTGATCTTCTACGAGATGCTAGTTAGGCAAGATGTCCTATATTCTAGCAGACAAGAAAGATCAGGAGGGTCGTCAAATCTACCTTATCTGCTGAGGCGTTGGCGCTACTTGAATGTGCTGAGACTACTGTATATCTTGCCAACATATTGCGTGAGGTCTCTAGATGTGGAAAGATCAAAATAAAGTGTTTCGTCGACAACAAGAGTCTGGTGGATGAACTTTACTCCTGTAGGAATGTAAAAGACAGGAGATTGTGCATTGATATTGCTGTATTACAAGACATGTTGGAGTGAGGGGAGATTGATGAAGTATCTTGGGTGGATACATGACAACAACTGGCTGATTGTCTCACCAAGAAAAGTGCCTCGACCAAGTGGCTGCGTGCAGCAGTCAGCCAAGACTAGAAGGATCATAATACTTCAAGAGACATCACATATCTCTATGTGGCCACAGACTGGGTCTTGTTAGTAATTAAACAAAAGTCTGTGTGTGTTTTTTTTTATGTGTTCGACTCTGGCCATAGGCTTCACAGCCTGCTATCAAGGCCCAGCAGTCCTCCTACATACCATACACCTCTACATGTCACCACTTCGGCACTAACACCCACCGCCCATATTGAATACATGCTAGGGCTGTCTCACACAGGACTGGTGTATTGGTATTAGCGGGGGTATTTTTACGACATGTCGGCGGGTTTTCTGGTATAGATCAGTAAAGCCTGATTTAATGAAATTCAAATCCTTGAACTGTTCCCTGCCCCAGCAGGGATTTGAACCTGGGTCTGTTAGGACTGCAGGCCACTTCTCTACCGATTGAGCCACCGCATAATGCGTATTGGGTGTTGATGGTACTCACACAAAAGTCTATGTATTGGATACATAGTGTGTATCAGACACCAATAGACCATCCAGCTTCGTCCTAGGAATCTTTTGTCAAATTAAGAAGAGAGGGCGAGAGTGTTGGTGCATACTGCTGTTAGTGTGTGTGTGCACGCACACACCTGTTACGTCACGAGTGATGACGTCACCGGAAGTGTCCTGCGGTGTGCAGCCGGGGACCCGGGTAGTTCGCGGTGTGAGACCGGTGAGTGTAGTTTGCCTTCTAATACCTATGACTGTTTTCGGCATAATGGAAGAAACTTATTCAACGTAATAAGAAGTGGATTTCAATTAGAAGTGGATTTTGTTTCCCAATTCTCCAACTGAAGCCCAGGTTAGGTTAGGTTAAATTATTAGGTAGTTAAGCAAGGTTAGGCTAGGTTAGGTTATCAATCACCTAACCAAACTCCACCCTGCCACCCATGTGATCGAGTTGTGAGCAGAAGGTGTGAGTGGGGGGACAGACTCAAGCTCGTTTACCCGTGCCTCGCTCGCTAGCAACCGGATGCTTCGTGTTTAAACCGGAGCTATCGTACGAATAATTCTATGTATTACTGTACCATTGAACCATTCGGTCATGGCCCGGATATACCGAAGGCTGGATAATCCGAGCCTGGATAATCGAGCTTTCACTTTATAAGTTAATGTAAGTTAGTATAAGTGTAATGTATGTGTAGCCTTGAACTCCTGATTATGATTCATCTGCAATAGGTAGGGAGTGATCATCAAATTCCATATTCAGACTTGTTCCCTGTTGATATTTATGGTGAAGGTGATATTCTAGTAACAGAGGAACTGCATAGAGCGATTATGTGAGTGAGAGGCATGATGCCGCTGTATTCCCACAGTAGACATGGAGGCGAAAGTTTTAGCACGAGATTAATAATCACAAAAATTTGTTTTCATACTTTAAATTCGAAATTTATAAGTCAGGTATGGTGTTATCATCTTTTTGTACTACATAGTAGTGAATTAAAGCTTAATTAGATCCTAACTGCCGATAATAGAAATTTGCAACCATGAAAATCTGCGTTACACTCGCGATTAGATATGTATCCCGGCACATGGATATACAGTAATTAGTTCAAACACTCATTGGTTTAGGCTTCGGTGTAACTGTCAATCCCATATGCTTACTACAAAATTTTAAGCATCGTAAGTCAATCCATCCGTGTATGTCGAGTGTGAACACCTTTTTTTCATATTCCTTGTTAGTAGGTTTAGACGGTAATGCTGCAGAGAAATTAGTTGAAGTCAGTTCCAATGTTAGGACAACTGCGAGAAAGAATGTACGTGGTCGAGGGGAGCGACGCTTCTCACTTCTACCTCTGATGCCCTCGGGCTTGCAGGTGGGTTGTCCACACGCTATGTACAGCGTATTTCCCCCTCTTCCCTTTGTTCCTATATCTCTGATGCCCTTGGGCTTGCAGATCGTCGCTGTTCCATCGTGGTCCTGCCCAGACAAATGAAGTAACCAAAAGGTTCTTTTCGTCAATGCCTGCTTACACTAGAAATTCCCCCCCCCCTTTTCAGATTCACTAAGCTCGACAGCAAACTATTGGTCCACTGTAATACTGTAATTTTATATATACATACTGTATTTGGGAATATTGGAAACGAGTAGTAAGCCTGTTTGAATATTAGACCCAGGAAGTTATAGAAAATTGCATTCCGGATTTAGAATGTCAATTTGTTTACGTAGTTCCTCTATTAACGCTATATGAGATGACTGAGATCTTCGAAGTGAAAATTGTGGAAAAGAACTCGGTCCCATGGGTACATTCTGTTATGTAATTTTTCCAAGGTCATTACCCAAGAAGCCCACATGAGGCCATGGGATTGCTGGTTCCACGTTGAAGGTGTCATTGTGAATTTATTGATTTGGTATATGAGATTGCTAGATACAGTGGAGATGGTGTTAATTTGTAAATAGTAGGTTAAGAGGTGAAGTTTATATATATGTGAGTGATTATAAAATTGAGCTTATATCCAACTGTGAGGATCTCTGTTCATAATAGTGTGTTAGTATCATCCCGAGAATTTGTTCAGCGAAGGTGAAAGTACTCTTGTAATCACAGATCTTCTTTGGTATATTTGATCTGCCATGTGATAATATCAGTGCGAAGAGTAATGTTCTTACAGTTTCTAGTAATTCATAGCCCAAAAGGAAACCTATGGTAAATTTGTTCTAAAATCAAGTTTCTTTTATTTGTATGCTTAGATTTTAGTAAATATTTGATTAAGTTTATGTTGTGTTTGAGACTTATTATCCCCTGGGGAGTCTGATCGTGAGATTGAGTGGCCCGCAAGGTGTGTTGCTATCCAACGGCTCACACTCTCTATACTATTCACGCCACCCTAGTCACTTATTCACAAGGCCCCAGTAATCTTCATCTTACTATAGTGGAGGAAATAATTTTTCCTGGCATTCGCTGGGTGGTGGCAGCCTACTCCTGTAACCCTGATTCCTATGGTGAGTCTCAAAAAAATACTTTAGCGGACACTAGTGTCAGTGGTCGAGATTTATAATCTTTCTTAAAATTCAGGGTATGACTCTGGGGTCATAGCAATGGTATCTCTTCTTAATTATAATTAATTCATGTTACTACCTGGGAGCCTAAATTTTGCATCACGACACTGGCAGATAAAGCGGTGATTGTTAATTTCCCATCTTACATACAAAGTCTAAAAATTCTGTCACTACACTGGTGGCAAAAGCGGTGGGATATAGACAGAAATTCTCGGTATCAATTCACTAAAGGCCCACTTAATCTTATAATTTGTGAACTCCTAGAGGATAAGAAGAATTCTCCATCAATAATAAGAGTGAAGATCGATTGGTGTATTCTCACAGTTACTAGTAGACAGGTAGTATGTTTGAAGTGTCCCTAGTAGGTCACAGTCAGATCCCTCAGTCATTGTATATTAATCCGGGCGTGGAATTGAGAATATATCGGGCCCCTGACGCCAAGGCGAGAACATTTTTCTCTGATGACCGAGTGAATGGAGTGTTAGAATGGAAACACAATTTATGCATACTCTGGATAGGAAGCAATGACATTAGTTGGCATACAACTCCAGGCCAAGTAGCTCATATTGAACAGATTGGAGGAGCCATAGAGAATAGTTGTGAGGCAGCAGTCCGTATTTGTCTAGTGGAACCCCGTATTTACCAGGGAGACACCCCAATCTCTACTGAGGGTTACCGAACATTCCAAAATGCTATCAATCAAAAAATAAAGAAGACAAAGTAGAAGGTGGTCCAGTTCAATACAGCATATTATGTGGGAACACTGGCAGATGGAGTTCACTGGTCAGATGAGGCAAAGAGTAAAGTAAAAGATAAACTATTGGCAGTGATAAAGGGACATTTGGAGTAGTGGATTGAGAAGCCTGTAGAAGAGTTATTCTTTTTCATAACACCATGAGTTGGCGAGATGCAGAAATTCAGTTTAAGGAGGAGGAATTCTCTCCTAGAATAACTCAGTTAACCAAAGAGCTCGATCAGCTTGAATCGCAGCCGTTCCTCTCGAAATCAACCTATCCTCAGTCTCCTGACCGACCTCTAACAATGTTAGGAAAAGGGAACCTCACAAAGCCACATGATATTCCAACTCAAGAACTTGGCCAACTACAGGGTATCGATGCAGCAGCTCGCCTGGAAATGTTTTTTGAAGCAGTAGAATAGTGTGACCAGGATGATGGAATGCACATACAAATCGCGAAGAGTCGAGTGAGCTCGGAACTGGCCATTTTCATTCATAACAACCAGACTAGAAATCGAGTAACCTCATGGTCAGCACTCAGGGCGTTCCTTAGAGCAGAGTTTGCTATTAAAGTGAGTACTGACTGGGCAGGAGCTGGATTCAGCCTGTTATGATTGGGTAGAATCACCTCAGGCCTTTACGCACCGCTTCATTTGCCAACACGCAGCCATAGAAAATAAATTCCCTAGTGAGAAATTTCCTAATCGGGACAGAACTATCAAACGGAAATTGTGGTATGGGTTACCTCTTCCATCAAGGGTAAAACTTGAAGGTTTCCTAGAAGATGAATACCCGCTGAGAAAATTTATTGATAGAATTGAACATGAACGCCAACTATTAGAAGTGAGTCAATCATCTCGTGTCAATGTGGTGCCTTCCGAGAGAAGTGCGAAGGAAAGGGAGGTAGAAAACTGGCTATCACCATCCACCTTGTCGAATCAAAGTGATATTTCGAGTCCAGATGGACCAAGAGACGAAGTGAAGGAACGAAAGCCCCGAATCCATGAGCTCAAATCTAACCTAGCACATGCAAATAAGGGACGGCCTAGTACCCCTAAAGCATATAGTGATAAATACTGAGCTCATTGTCTCACATCATCTCACAACCTCCGAGACTGTTGGCAGAAACCCCCTCCTGGGCATTGTTTTGATTGTCGCAGACCCGGATGTTGGTGTGGAGAATGTAGGTGCCCTGGACGTAATCACAGCACCGCAGCTCAAAATGTCTCTCTGAAGGTATCTCATGAACAGTCTCAACAAATATGACTAGCCGGCGGCCAAACATCCCCCACCATCAGTGTAATAATAAATGGGAAAAGTCAGAAAGATCACGTCAAACAAAATGGAACACGTTCTCAGAAACTGAAAGCTCTGATCAGTGAACAAAATTGGCAACACCTCACTAATGACCAGCGAGATTTAACTGAATTGATCCTTGAGTATGACCCTATTTTTATTCTCGACAAAGGGGAGTTAGGCCTTATCAGGGGTCCTCTAGCTCATATTAAAGTCGCAAACCCTCAGCCCAGTCGTGGGCCTATGTATCACTATCCAATACAAGCAAAACAAATTATCAACGAGATGTTGAGGGACATGGAGAACCGAGAAATCATTGAAAGGTCCACAGCAGCCTGGTTGTCGCCTATCGTCCTCGTAAATAAACCCGATGGTAGTAAACGAATGTGTCTCGATTATCGCCACGTAAACCAACACCTTGCGGCGGACGTCTACCCACTCCCACGGTTAGATGAGTTAGTAGAACAAGCAGCCGGACATCAGTATTATGTCACACTGGACATGTGAGAGGCGTATTTCCAAATTCTGTTAGATGAGGAGTCGTGATCTCACTACCTTCAGTGATGGGGTAGCACTCTACCGATTTAGACGCCTTCCTTTCAGTCTCAACTGTTCACCCACAATTTTCCCACGACAAATGGTCACATTATTAGCCCCTCTTCTACAAAAGGGTTGGGTCAAGAATTTATTTAGATGATTTAATCTTATGGGCCCCCAGTTTCCGTACTCTACTGAAGCGATTGAAACAACTTTTCGAGCTGCTCGCTGTCAGCGGGGTGAAATTAAATTTCAGTAAATGTGAATCTGGACGTAAGGAAGTGACCTTCCTGGGTCACCAGATTTCGGCAGAGGGAAGTAAGCCGGATCCGAAAAATGTTGAGGTCATTGTGAAGATGAAGTCACCCGCCACCTAAAAGGAAGTGAGATGATTCCTCGGAATGTGTGGGTTTTATAGAAAACATGTACCATCGTTGGCACGAATTGCTACACCCCTTACCAATTTGACTAAATCTCGAACGACATTTCACTGGACGGGCAAATGTCAGAAGTCTTTTGAACATCTCAAATCCTGCCTTACAAATGCCCCTGTTTGGTTAGAGCTCGGGTAGAACAGCCGTTCGTTCTTACTACGGACGCCAGTAACACTCATGTTGGAGGAGTCCTTAGTCAAATCCAAGCTGACGGTACCAAAAAACCAATCGGGTACTTCTAAAAAAAAATTGACCCCTTGCGAGTCTCGTTATTCAACAACAGACAAGGAGGCTCTAGCAGTAGTTCTCGCGTGCCAGAACTTTCATCATTACTTATGGGGTACCCGTTTCATGGTAGTCACTGATCACCAACCTCTAACGAGCATATTCAAACGCAGGACTAAATCACCTAGGATGAACCGATGGATTCTGGAAATGAGGGAATATAACTACGACATTCAATACCTCAAAGGCAAGGATAATTTTGTCGCAGACCAGTTGTCACGCCCAGTTTGAGTGGTAGTCCGTTCGCCTGAAGCCACCTGGCTTGGGTTAGACCGAGAACAAATGAGAGACCGCCAGAGAGAACCAGTATGGGGAGAACTTGCGCAGTATCTGGAAGGTGGTAGAATCCCTGCTAAAAGATTACCAAAGAATTCCTTGGCAGATGAAATATTACATTTTGTGCACGAAAAGGCGGATGGTAGTCTTCATTATAGTCTCATAGTTCCTCGTACCTTAGTTGTTCAGGCTCTACAACACGCCCATGAATTAACAGGTCATCTAGGGCAAAAGAAAACTAAAAAAAAACCACGAAGAACTCTATTACTGGCAAAAATCTCAAAGTCCATGTATGTGAATATGTAAAAAAAAATGTGTAACTTGTCAAAGGTTCAAACAGGACACTGGACTGCAGCAACATTGGAAGGAATTACCCCCATTGAATAAACCACTGGAGAGGATTGGAATAGATCTCACTGACATGGATGCTGGAGTCCAGGGTTATCACTATGTGCTGACAGTAGTGGACCACTAAATAGTCGCTTCCTTAGGTTTTTCCCCCTTACAACAAAACAGACAACATACATCACAGACAAACTTGGGCAGTATGTAGCTGACTATGGCACACCCCACGGAATTGTCCTGGACAACGGAGGAGAGCTCATCAGCAGAGACTTTCAACGGTTCTGCCAGTGACACCAAATCACCCTCTACTACACGACCCCTTATCATCCCCAAGGGAATGGAGTAACCAAGAGGATGCATAGGACCCTAAAGTCAATCCTCTCCACCTTATGTCAGGGCCACCCCCTCCGCTGGCCCCAATTGCTCCAGTCCCGTCAGATCGCCATGAATCAGGTGGTCCATACGTCTACGGGACAGCAGCCCTATTTTACGATCTTCTTTCGCCATCCACCCAGACTGGTCAGTGCTCCATTACCCTCAGTCAATAGTGAGGAAGATGAGATCACGGTTGCCCATGCATTCATTCGGGAAACACAAAGGGAGATGTCGGGACAGTACAGAGACGTGGCTAACCGAAGGCGAAAGAACCAAGTGGTTGAAGTTGGAACCCTTGTGTAGATTAAGAAAGAAACAGTGATACCTGGTACGTGTCGAAAGCTTAATGTGAAATGGGATGGTCCGTATCATGTAGTGGAAGTATTAATGGACGGAAGTGTGTATATGGCAGAAAATGTCTTCATGGGGAAAAGTTACAAAGAGCCACCGGACAAGTAAAACCCTATTATGGAGGGGAAGAGTGGCTCTTGGAACCCCTGGAAGAAGCATTTGAACCTAACCCAGTGGACGAACAATTACCGCCACATGAAAGACGTCCTCCCCGTAGACTGATTGAAGAATGTTGGTGTTGTGAAGCAGGTTATTGCTGTATCAAGTTAAGTGTTGGATAGGGAAATGTGTGAGGGTCGGACTGTCTGACTATTGGCTGTGATAGTTCAAGAGTTCAGTGAGTTTAATCTCGTGTCTAGGGTTAATCGGAGTTCGTGTCATGGGCACAGCCCAGTTCAGTGGGAATATTATGTTGCTGGAATGTGAGGGGTATGAATGATGAGGTGAGAGAGAGAGAGATTGTACAGGTGCTTGAGAGTGCGAAAGTGGATATATGTGGAATAACTGAAACTAAATGGCGAGGTGAGAGTGTGAGAGAATGGGAATATGGGTGGGGTGTATGCGCAGGAGTGGGTGAGAATGAGAGGGCGAAAGAGGGAGTGTGTATTGTTGTGAGCAACAGGTGGAGGAGAATGTAAGAGAGCATGGATCAGTTGGGTCAAGGATTGTGTGGGTAAGAGTGAAAGTTGGACTACAAATGTGGGCAATTGTGTGCGTGTATGCGCCAACGCAAGATCGTGTAAGTAGAGTGAGAGAAGAGTTTTGGACAAATGTGGAAGCCTGCTTGGAAAAGTCTGAAAGGAATGAGAGAGTGTTTCTGATTGGAGATATGAATGGAAAAGTGGGGAATGAGAAGGTGGATGGAGTGGTTGGTGAGTGGGGTGTGCCTTTAGAGATGGATGAGAATGGCAGTGCTTTAGTGGACACTTGTGCTGGGAGGGGGTTGGTGGTAGTTAATACCCTCTTCAGGCACAAAATGATCCATAGGTATACATGGCGATTGGTGAGAAGAGAGGACCGGGGAATGAATGAACGGAAGGCAATGATTGACTGAGTGTATGGATGAAAGGATGAGAAGATGTATAATGGATGCAAGAGTTTGTAGAGGTTGGGGGAGTGGACTTTCTGACCACCACTTGGTGGTGGCCAGAATCAGAGTCCAAACAAGATGGAGGAAGAGAAGAAGGGAAAGACAGGAGGAAGTATGTGTTACAAGGAGGGTAGAAAAGTTACAAGAGGATGGAATAAAGGCTGAATAAGAAGGGAAGTGGAGGAGTGATTGGGAAAATATAGATTGGAGCAGATGGGGGACGTGGAGGGTGTGTGCAAGGTATTCACAGAAGAAATCTGTGCAGCATGTGAGGTGGTGTGTGGGGTGAAGAGAAGACAAAAGGGGGTTCAGGGAACAGCATGGTGGGCTGAAGAGGTGAGAGAGGCTGTGGCACAAAAGAAGAAAGCATATAATGAGTGGATGAGGAACAGGGGTGACGAAGAAGCTGAGAGACGGACGAGAGAGTTATATGTAGTGAAGAGGAGAGAGGTGAAAAGATTAGTAAGAGAGAGTAAGAAGAGAGTGGATGAGGAGTTTGGAAGGATTTTGAGTGCACAGTGGAGGGAATGTAAGAAAATGTTCTGGAAGGAGGTAAAGAGAGCTAGACAGGGTGCCAACGAAGTCAGTGGAGGTGTGAAAGATAAAAATGGTAGATTACTAGTGGAGAAGGGAGAAAAAGTAAACAGATGGAGAGAACACTTTAATGAACTGTTGAACATAGGGAATGAAAGTAATGCAAGTGTAAGTGGCTGGGGAATGGCAGGGAGAAGGAGGGTTGTGAGAAGAGAGGAAGAAATCACCAGGATGGA
>JAGKTI010020701.1:0-13994 GCA_018397915.1 Birgus latro | reverse complement strand
AGAGAGAGAGAGAGAGAGAGAGAGAGAGAGAGAGAGAGAGAGAGAAACGTGTGACGAAGTGCATTAATTACTTATGGTCTCAGTATCGTCGTTTTCAAAGATACTGATATCTTATTTTACAGTCCTATTATATCACCGCTGAGGAGGCTGTTGTCCATGATCTTGATTTTGTTGTTGTCATTGTTCTTTCCTCACTTTTAAATGCTACCACTGATGCTGCTGTAGTTAGTGGCTTTGTTTGCGATGCCTTCCATTTCGCTGTTTTTGTTGCTGCTTGGTAATATGATACACACACGGTACTGTTGCATTATTCCACCGTTGCCTCACCAAGTTGACGGAAGCCTAAAAATCAGTGACGGATTTATTCTGCTTTGTGGTTAGTTCTTTTATATCTATCCATCTATCTATATAACTACCTGCAAGTCTGTCTGTCTAAATATCTGTGGACCTGTCTATCTGAATATCCATCTATGGATCTATATATCTAACTATTTATCTACCTATCAATCTCTACCTACCTACCCATATTCTATCTGTTCATATCTATCTGTATATGTCTACCTGACCATATCTATCAACTTATTTATCTACCTATTCATCTGTCTATGTGTATGTACGTACTGACAATCGCCTAATTTAATGTCATCCATATGCCTTATGTTTCTAACATAATATACATCACCAGTTAAAAAATGTACAGGTGAAGTCACAAGTTCGTGGTACAGTGGGCGGCACACTGCGTCGGCTGTGGCAACACTTAATGAATTTATTTAAGTCACCGTGTCTAGCTGAATGGCTCGAAACTTCTTAACCCCTTCAATCCAGTGACATACTTTTGGCTATATTTCTGTTAAGACTTTGCAAACTAGAGTGGTTGGAGACAGCCTTCTTCAACCCCATCCCGCCGTTCAAACTGCTATCTGATAACAAGAAGCGGTGCCAAGGCACAGCAAACCCGTCCCCGGCAGTTATTTTAATGCTGACGTGTAAATACAACAGGATAGCTAGTCAAGGATGTCACATATCAAATTTGGAGTAAATTGGGTGAAAACCGACGATTTTATGCCCATCTGAAATTTTATGCCCGACCCACCTGACATTGATCCCTCTACCGCTAACTGAGGGGGTGACCCTCTGATGTAGTGAGGCATATTATAGGATGCAGATCTGAAAGGTGCATATTTAGATTTTGGATTCATGTCGATATGACGAATTTGAAAGAAGTTATGGCGAAAAAATTATTCTTTTTATACATCTTTATTTTTTACTTTTTTTTTTTTTTTCCTACAGCCTGGACCTTGGCCAAATTTGGCCCAAAATTTAATCAGGTAATCAGGAGGTCACAGCCCAACATCCCTGTAATTTTAGTGAAAATCGCACCAGTAGTTTTCGCGTAAAGTTGTTAACAGACAGACAGACAGACAGATAAACAGACACAGACAAACAGACAGACAAATAGACAAACCGAGTGAAAACAATAGCGCCCTCGAGCCCCTTCGGGGCGGGGACAGGTATTGAAAAAAACTGCCTCTATGTAGCAAGAACAAAACTAAACAAGCGTCACCGGACTGAAGGGGTTCATAGTGGTCAGACTTTGGCCATAGTTTAAACCTCTGTACCAAGAACTTTCGAGATCAACTGTACCTGGAACAAGACTTTCGCACGAGTGAACGAGTGGTTACATAACAGTGTGTCCTCCACGCCCCAGCTCTCTCTCTACACCTGGAATTCAAAGCAAGATACCTAAGGGAATTTCGCTGGCCAAGTTCGCTGTGCTTGACTTACAAAATGAGCTAAAACTGAGACTTCCACTGAGCTCCGTCCTCATTGCAGTCTGTATAAGGAAACTACCATAATGCAGATATTTGCTTGTCTGGTCGCAGTCGATTGTTGATAACTTCAGCAACACACCTACGGCAAGTGCATTCACAATAGCGAAAGGGTTCCTCCGGATAACTGTTAATCCTCGTCTTGCGCGAATTTCTCACAACTGGACAAAATCTCCTCGTATTAATGTAAATAAAGCATTGTGTGCGCCTGTACTGGTGGGATAGCCCTTAACTGAAGAAAATTGTCTGGTGTTACCTTTTATAAAATATTGGTGTGTCCAGACAGTCAAAAGATTAGCTACTGCATTACCATGACGGATTTTAATTCTGCTTTCTCCAACAAGCTTACAAGAACCTTTTCCAAATAAACGGGATGGGTAGAGCATTCATTATTACTGCACATTTTAACGCTAAAAATCTGCCTTTCGAAAAATTAAATCGCCTGGTGTTAGCCCTAATAAAATACCCAAGTAATCCACGATAGCGAAAACGTCAAAGGAGAGTGCCGAGCGAGGAGGTGTGAAGTCCGAGCACTCTGGGTTGCATTCCAGATGGGGCATGAGTCCTGGCGAATGTGGAAATCGTGCACAGCCTGACGGGACATATTGCTACATGTTGGGCCCTCCACCAGTGCGTGCTGGGCTGCATAACTGAATATGTCATAGAGGGAGAGCCGGGCACTTGACGCCGTGGTGCAAAGATCAGTGGAGAATTGTTTGACCTTTGATTTGTGTTAATGTATCCAAGAATTTGTATGCCTCATTAAATCCACCCCTTTAATATCTGATGTAGTACGATTTTTCTTCTTAATCTTATCATTATTAAAGTTTTGCTATCTCTACTCGATATCCTTCATCTCCCAAGTGACATTTCAAATTGGAGAGGTTTGATATACCTTTCATTATTTCCTTCACTAATATGGTGCTGTCCTTTCTTTAAAAAATTGTGTGGTAGCAACAAGAATGATATAAAAATGGCGTCCCCGGGCTGAAACGGTTAAGTCGTGTATACATGTAAGGAAGACTGGGTATAGTTTTTATACAACTCCACAGTATATTTCCACACTTTGTGTCTATATATTCTGTACAATTATTGGTAGAGGTGCTAACGATACAGTTACTTCGCTGAACTGCTGCCAGCCCAGCTATTCCTACACTAGAGGTTCGACAATATTACAAGGACGTATGTATGTATGCATTTATGCAGGTATGTATGTATGTAGCGAGGGAATGTGTTATGTGATGTTCGTCATTGCAATAGGAGGCAACGAAACTATGAGAAGGATGGATAATCTTGTTGCTCGGAAAGGAATGATTGTGAGGTTTATGGTAGCAGTCTGAGTGAGAACAATTGTATAAACAAGCAATGTTGTCACAGCTTATGCCCGAGAATATTCGTAAATATGGAGCGGGGAACCAGTCACATCGCTCATGTACTGACAGAAGGAGCATATCAAAGAAATATTAGTGAAGGATCCGTGACACTTATTGGGAAAGAGGAGACGTAGCTGAAATTGGAGACTTCGCAGCACTTTCTCCATAGTGATTTATTTTACATAATGCATCGTCATATTCCCACGTATTATTTTTGTTTCTTTTTAGTAATCCATGACAATGAATGGGCCAGCTGAGGCACAGGGCTGTATTCCTGCTGATACAGGAGACTTAATAACACAGACACAAGACACTGATACACACACACACACACACACACACACACACTGACCACGAGACTCTCACACCAAAAACTCCGCTACGGGTTGTCCAGCCAGCGTGTAACTCGCGCTTTGCCGCACTAATTACCTTCCAGCCTCAGGTAAACACTGCCCACCCACCTTCCACACATCCCCAGTAGCGCGGTTTTTTAATACGCGACCCCCTATTACGTGTTTTTTACATGCGATCCCCGAATAGGCGTTTTTTTATATGCAAACTATTTTTTTCTGGTTTCTATAGCTTCTCGCACGGTACACTGCTCTTTCTGATGGAGACTTTAATTTCTTTTTCCTATATGCGATTTCTTAATAAGCTTTTTGATAGGTTATTTTATGGTCCAGTCATCCTTTGGGTAGTTTTTGTATTTTCTTTCTATAAATTCAAATGAGACACTCATTTTCTTAATTTTTTTTCTTGCTTTGTAAAGAGTTTTCTAATGTACTTTTATAAGTTTTTTATGGCAACGTGATTATTAGGATATATTATTTTGGGATATTTTTCTGTACCATTTATTTATTTTTTTCACAACTTCTCTCACGGCACACTGAGCCTTCTCACAGATTATTTTCCGAAACTTCTTTCTTTAGCGTTTTTTTTTTTTTTATGGTTGCTTCAGTAATAAAATGGTCCTTCTAATAGCTTTCTAATTATTTGTCTGTAGCTTTAATTTATACTTTTCTCTGTATTTTTTTTTTTTTGCTATTTTTTTCTCTATACACCCCTTTTTTTACTGCTTCACCTATAGACAATGTATAATACCCCTGATTTTATTTAATTTACATTCTACTGTAGCCTTTTTCGGAAACCTCTTTGGAGCCCCTTTGGTAGTTTCTCCTAAAGCACATTGTTCTCTCTATCCAGTTTCTATACCCATTCATTCTCAGAGTCTGGGAATCAAAGTTTCATTTTTTTTATTGCTCCTCCTGAAGCACATTAACCCATTGTATTTAAACACACTGTGTGTGTGTGTGTGTGTGTGTAACATTGATTTTACGATGCATTTTTATAGGCGAGATTTTTTTATTTTTTCATATTTCTATAGATTTTATTTTTCAGTTTCATTCTCCAGTCATTTCTGAAAGATCTTCCTACGACCCACCTATCCCTTGCTCACACAACTTTTTATATGTTTTTCTACAATGTGTTTGAAATCTCGTTCTGTAGATTTTCTGAGAGCTTCTCCATCGTTCCAGTGAGCCCTCTAATAGCTCCTTTTCCTTATACAGTTTTACTTACAGTATTTCAAAGTACTGATTCATTTAATAGTCCTTTTTTCTGTACCTTTTCTGTTGATTTTTAGATAGCTTTTTATTGTGACCCACTTACTCCTCTGTTAATTTATTCTGTCTGGAAAACTTGATTTGGGAGGTGGTTTGGTGCTTGTGTTCTTATACTTACATGCAGTACAAGACAGTGAGACGGGATGCTGCTGATTATTTTCCTTTACATACTATTTTTCCTAAGTATAATATTTCTCTTTCGTTCTTTTTATTTTATGCTAACATTTTTCTTACACAGGACAGATTACACACCCACCTCCGCCCACCCTCACACCCACAAACCATCCCCCTCAACACATACACGCTACTTCATATGACAGATGCAGGGACTTGTGCTGTGTGACAAGACTTTCAGATGGGCCGCTGACTGTAGTGTCTTGCGTAAACAGTTAAGGACCGAATAAATTTACCATGTCTAGCAGGGAGGTAAGGGCGGAGAGAAGGATAATTGCTTTGAGTGTCTCTTCGATTGCCACTGGTTTTGCGAGCGCAGTTCATCCCTTCGCTCGGTGTCTTTTATATTGAATTTTGTTACTTCCATTTTTCAAGGTCAAGTAAGACTTCTTGTACTCTTGGGGTTAATGAAGGCTGTTTCTATGTCTTCCTGTTCGAAAAGAGTCTTGTCTGCTGAACAGAATCTGAAGGTAATAATAACAATAATAATAATAATACATAATAATAATAATAACAATAATAATAATAATAATACATAATAATAATAATAATAATTATAATTATTATTATTAATAACAATAATAATAATAAAAATTATTCTTATTTCAATTATTATTATTGTTACTCCTACTAGTACTACTACTACTACTACTACAACTTCTAGTACAACTATTATTATTATTATTATTATTATAATTATTGCTGCTACAGGATGTTACTGTATTAAAAGGGTTAAGTGATGTTTGCGTGAGAGTCTATTATTTGTAACTGGAACGTATAGCAAGACAGCTTGGAAGGAAGACCATAACTAAGGCCATCTATTCACCTCCAAGGCCATCTGTGTTGTTGTTGTGGCCCCAGGCTTCCTTGAACGTGAACCCCGTGGACTGCAGCAAACCGGCCACTCCAACCACACGCTCCGAGAAATCATTTGACATGTTGCAAGTTTGTCTGTGTTGTGAGAATGAGGTGTATGTGGTAGGTGTGTCGTGGATGACGGGATATATTACACTGAGGGCACTGTCAACTGATTGGGCGTTACGAGCAAGCTTCATTAATCTCTCCAAAACATAAATGCCCCTCCAATGCCGTTTAAGCTCATCTGAAGGTAGTATGGTAATATAAAACGTAATCCCAGTGACGGGGTGAAGCATGCGACGGCCAGACACACACGGCATCACTCAGCAAAAATCAGCCGGTCTTGATGGACGTTTTCAGTTCCCGTCAGTTTGTTTATCCGATGATTCCTGCGCCCTTTCATCACAGGCGGTCGTCACAACATCAGCTCCGCCGTCTGCAGACATCTGGCCCGCTGTGATATTACGATTCAATTTTCTTTATGATGGTCAACAAGCCATAGAGAGTCTTTGATCCCGCCGTGTCTCGAATCGCGCGTCGCTGTTCCCGGAATTTACCGCAGTTGCTTAGTCCACAAATTACGGAAGTATATTTTGCTGCTGGTAAACGATTTTATGCACTTATTTTACTTTTTAAGACTGGAAGGGTTTAATACAGCCATCCTTAGCTCCTTCACTACTAGGGTGTTTCTGTAACCTGAACAAAATCGTCACACAGTATCAAGAATATATTACAAGGTCGTCGTAGTAAAGAAGGTCACGATTTGACTCCATTTTTAAAATTTCATTCCAGCAGGTGCCAAACGGTTCACGGAGGTTAAAGGTGAACTCTCGTAGTGAAGGGGACAAAAACAACCGCCACTCAACCTTTCACAACGCTAGGTCTCCCTCAAGATGAACACAATCGTCTGATAAGAAAAAATATAAATCACGTAATCGGACTGGACATGATAGCCCTGATTTTTTTATTTCTTGTTTTTATTGATATTCGCCCTTGCCTTATGAATACACTGATTTGTTGCTCTCTCTAAGCCTTTTATTTAGCTTTATTTATTTATTTATTTTTTGAGGGAGGGGTGGTGTTGGGGAGAGGAAGGAATGTAAGGGAAGGGGAGGGCTGGGGAGGAAACGTGAGGGAGAGTGGGAAAGAAAGGTGAAGGGGAGAGGAGGGGGAGGGGAGGAGAATTTGTGACAGCTCGTTAAATAATCACTCCTCGCTTAGGTGATCTGCGAGCTGATGTGTGTCTGCCGGTATCACTATTTTCTTTTAATAACTTTTTGATCCAATATAGCGATTTTTTTTTCACAAATAACAAATAACAGTAACGTTATAAAAATGTATAGTATATCAAAAGTCAAGCAACGTTCTGATCGACATCAATAAACTCCCACAAAAATATTAACTGAAATATTTTAATAGTGGCAAGTGAAGCAGTTTTTATTCCCTTCAATAGTGACCTTTCTTTATTATATTCCTCCCGATCCCAACGATTTTGTTCATATTAACAGAGCGGCCTAGCAGTGGATGGGTTAATATGGGGTAATACTGATCCGACTCCTCCAGATCGAAAGTCTCTCCTGAGTCCAACGAATTCATCTGGAAACAAGAAGAATGAAATATAGAGGATTTGGAGGCTTTCCTTTCTAGCACCTCTTCCTAAGCCATTTATTTTGCCCATGTTACCTTCACATTCTCTTACAAGTTATATGTATAAGCTGTTACGACAGACAAAATTGGTGCTAATAACATAAAATAATATATTAAAGTGCCATACGTACAGATACACTGCCTGGGAAGAGGTGTTAGTTAAAGGAAATTTTCATGAGTACTTTACGCATCACTAATTAGGCTTCTTACACAGCTAGTAGTATCAGAAGGGCTACGGCTGAGGGTTGACAAGATTTTTTTTAGCACTTGCCATATCAAAACTAATATTGGATGTTCATGAGATATTAGTCCTATTTTATATTATACATCAGACATAATACAGCAATAGTCCTTCATGAGATAAAAATTCTCGTTTATATTTCATGTGAGAAAGAACTGCTGTATATGTTAATTTCACAGTGCTGTGCAGTGTTATAACGGAAGGTTAATAACGATACACGGTTCAAGTCGGCCCGAAATTTTGTATTTTCTCAATGAACGCAATTTTCATACGTGGGTATAAGTCTTCTAGTTCACACACACACACACACACACACACACACACACACACACACACAAACAGCACTGGCTGTTTATGATTACATTAACCTTTATTTATAATCGCTGCATTGCTAGCCAAGTTTAGGCGAAAGTAGTCTTCATGTAGGTGTGGCAGCAACCCATTCATTTACGTTTGTAATGGTATGGTGGGGCAAGAGCTGGTTAGGACGTCCACCAGGGACTGGGCTGTATTCAGAAACAAGAGAAAGGAGCAGCATAAAACTGAAAGCACTATGATCTGTGTTTACGGCAAAAATGGGGCCATAACACTTAAGATCGCATTTAGGTACGCCAGAAGCATAATACCAGCATAAGAAACTGGGTGAATCTCTTATCACCGAGTAAATAAAGGATGGATTATGTGCTTGAAAGTATAGCACCGAGAAAAAAACAGGGTAACAATTTCTATAAGATTAAGCATATCGGATAAGTATTTGTGCCTATGTTAAAATTAGACACAAGACTAATACCTTCAGCCTGAGGACATCTTCATTTGGTTCTAGATAAAGTCCGTCTTATAATGAGGTTTGAAGACCCTATCCCTCCCTCGTGCTGAAGAGGGTAATGAATACTATATCCATACACTATAGATGGAAGTGTCTCCGGATCTTAATAAAATCGTCTGAAGGTCATTACAATAAGATGGCGTAACTGTGGTAGTGAGGCTAATAATAAGACTGTGAAATCTGTGTAATTCCAATGAACCATATTGTTCCATATTTGTCTCTTGTTTTACTAATGGCAACACAAGACCCATTAAGGGTGGGATTCAGGAACAAACTTACGATTCACAGTGTATCGCAATGTAGGTTTGCTTTTGCCAGAGGGAGAAAGAAAGGAGAGATTCTTCTTATCTTACATGAGCTCTTCCTGAAAACATAGTTGAATTTTTCGTAAGCTTGAGAATCATCCCCCACGGCCGAGGGTATCGCTGAGTATGTCACTTGTTCATTCTGTAAAATCGAATATTAGTTACGGGTGGGAACAGATTTATTTTACTTATTTATTCATTCATTTACTTTTTAACTTCGAGTCAAGGACACGCAGTGATTCGGGAGAGGGAAGGGGAGGAAGGGAAACCCCAGGAGCGATGCAGTGTCTGAAAAAAAGAAAAAAAATCTTGATCTGCAAAAAAATATTTTGATGGTTTCGAGCAGTTTTGTAAGAGCATAAACACAAACTTATAGCTAATGTAACTAAACACTGTGTGTGTGTTTTATTTATCAGGAACAACAGATTACTACGCAACTGGATAAATAAGGAAGGCAAATAACTGGGCTTTGGTCGCTAGGTGTGTGGCACGGCTAACACTGATGTCAAAATAACTGTACCCTAGTGACAATATTGTGACGAATTATTTATTGTATCGGAGAGGTCAGCACAGACCTCTGAGATACAATGAGATACTGTGAAGCTGGTACACCCCTACAAAATTTGAGTGGGAACGGGGAATTACTTTGTCAATCAGAAACACACACACACACACACACACACACACACACACACACACACACACAGATGGACAGACCGGTTACGAACTCTGATACACAAAAAACATTTATATCCCTGTGATAACGAACAAAACACCGCTGCCCCAATAAACAAACTTTGACCATATTTCCAGCCGATACTAAATTTACAAAACAAAAATATTTCATAATGCGTTGCTGATGCTGAATTGCTCAATGGCCATCAGCAATTGCCTCTCCTGGGCTTAAACTGCTACTGTGGAGGACAAGTGTGGCGATTAAAGAACACAGACATTGGTGAGGTGATTGGGGGTGAAGTCAGAGGGGGTGGAGTGGTGGGGGATGAAGTGGTGTGTGGTGAAGCGGTAGACAGTGGTGTGGTGGATGGTAGAGTGGTGGGTGGTGGAGTGTCAGGTGGTGGTGGAGTGTCAGGTGGTGGTGGTGTGGTAGGTGGCGGTGTGGTAGGTGGTGGAGTGGTAGATAGTGGTGTGGTGGGTGGTAGAGTGGTGGGTGGCAGAGTGGTGGGTGGTGGAGTGGTAGGTGGTGTAGTGGTAGATAGTTGTGTGGTAGGTGGTAGAATGGTGGGCGGTGAAGTGGTAGATGGTGGAGTGTCAGGGGGTGGAGTGCCAAGTGGTGGTGTGCCAAGTGGTGGTGTGCCAGGTGGTGGTAGAGAGTCTGGTGGTGGAGTGTCAGATGGTGGAGTATCAGGTGGTGGTGTCAGGTGGTGGTGTGCCACATGGTGGTGATGTGTCAGGTGGTGGTGTGTCATGTGGTGGTGTGTCATGTGGTGGTGTGTCAGGTGGTGGTGGAATGTCAGGTGGTGGAGGAATGTCAGGTGGTGTTGTGCCAGGTGGTGGAGTGCCAGGTGGTGGAGTGCCAGGTGGTGATGAAGTGCCAGGTGGTGGAGTGCCAGGTGGTGATGAAGTGCCAGGTGGTGGTGCCAGGTGGTGATGAAGTGCCAGGTGGTGGAGTGCCGGGTGGTGATGGAGTGACAGGTGGTGGTGATGTGCCAGGTGGTGGTGATGTGCCAGGTGGTGGTGGGGTGTCAGGTGGTGATGTGTAAGGTGGTGACGTGTTAGATGGTGACATGTCAGGTGGTGGTGGTGTAAGGTGGTGGTGGTGTCAGGTAGTGTTGGAGTGTCAGGTAGCGGTGGTTTCAGGTAGTGATGGAGTCTCAGGTGGTGGTGTGCCAGGTGGTGGGGGGTGTCAGGTGGTGGGGGGTGTCAGGTGGTGGGGGTGTTTCAGGTGGTGGGGGGTGTCAGGTGGTGGGGGGATGTCAGGTAGAGTGTCAGATGTTGGAATGTCAGGTGGTGGAGATTCTCATGGTGGAGAATCAGATGAATTAGTAACAGATACTGGAGTTACCATGGAGTGGGAAGAGGTGATGGAGTGCCAGGTAGTGATGGAGATTTAGGTGGTGAAGTGCCAGGTGACGCAGTGCCAGATATCAGAGTAGTGACGGAGTGCCAGGTGAAATAGTGTCAGATATCAGAGTGGTGATGGAGTGAGAGGGTCGGGGACCAGGGCAGGGCAGGGCAGGGCAGGGCAGGGCAGGGCAGGGCAAGGGAAGGTAGGGCGGTGCCGGGTCTGATCCAGTGCCATTAACGCCCTGCCGTCACCAGTGCCGCGCTAATGCCGGACTAATGGAGCGGGCAGCTGTTCGATATTAATTAGATTAAAGGGACTGGCCCCGCGCGTCCAGCTGTTTGCACGAGATTATATTTGTTTGTTTTGGAGGAGGAGGAGGAGGAGGAGGAAGAGATGGTGGTGGTTATGGTGGGTGGTAGTGATGTGACGTCACGACATGATATCTTCATAGGTGTTTTTTTTTTTTTTGTACGTGACCTCGTGCAAGGTATCAGAAAGATCATTATGCCGTAGAATACACTCCAGTATCAAACTTCACACTGCCACAACACACACTGCCACACCACACAATGCCACACCACACAGTGCCAATCACACACTGCCACACCACACAATGCCAATCACACAGCCACACCACACAATGCCAATCACACAGTGCCACACCACACAATGCCAATCACACATTGCCACACCACACAATGCCAATCACACACCGCCACACCACACACTGCCAATCACACACTGCCACACCACACAATGCCAATCACACACTGCCACACCACACAATGCCAATCACACACCGCCACACCACACAATGCCAATCACACACTGCCACACCACACAATGCCAATCACACACTGCTACATGACACACTGCCAATCACACACTGCCACACCACACACTGCCACACCACACACTGCTAACCACACACTGCCACACCACACACTGCCAGTCACACACTGCCACAACACACACTGCCAGTCACACACTGCCACCCAACACACTGCCAGTCACATACTCCCAAGACACACTGCCACAACACACACTGCCAGTCACACACTGCCACCCAACACACTGCCAGTCACATACTCCCACATGACAAACTGCCAATCACACTCTGCTACACCACACAGTGACAATCACACATGATCACACGACACCTCACCCTGTGGCATACGATCACACTACACTAAAGCATACCACACCACACATATTTTAGTCACATATCACACAGCCCCACTTCAAGTCTCCAACTATCAAGAAACCTTTTTGTCATTCAAGGTAAAACAGTAAAACCGAAATAATGTATAAATTTATGCAATGGCAAAAACTTGTTGAAGTAGGAAGAGACATCATAAACATGTATGAATATGTATGGTGATCGTCATAATGTAACCATCATTTTTTGTATACCGATAAAGAGGAAATCAAAGCAGCAAAAACTACCAATAAGCTGCATAAAGTAGTTTTATATAAATGTAAATGCAAAGTATCTGTTTTCAATGGCGAAGCACAACACTGTCAGTAAATATTATTCAGCCAACACAGATGCATTAACTTGTACTGTGTATATCTACATCCAGTTAACCACAACACGGCTGCTGCAAAACCTGTAATACAACGTCTGCTGGCCTACCCAAGTGATGCTACTAACCTTAACATCCAGTATTAGCTACAAGGTTGCATACTAGGAATAAGTCGCCGGCCTAAGCAGAATAAGTACACTGACCGGAAAACGATAGAGCTGCACATCAAGACGGTGGAACACCTTTTCCAGTAACAACAGTAACTCACCCTGGAAAAAAAAGGAGACAGAAATATTAGTAGATAAATAAATCATGACTATCAGGTAAGGCAAAACACATCAGTGGATCAGTAGCAGAGTATACTGATCTTAGTTATTAAAAAAAAAAAAAAAAAAAAAATTACCGCATTGAAGTATTTTATGTTTACAAGATCTGACAATGATTAATGGCCACTTTATTTTTATGTAGTTATACAGGGTGTCCATAAAGTCTCTTTACAAAGGGGTTCATTTAACAGTACCTTAACTCAACATCTTTCATCAACAGGGTACCTAAAATACACAAATGCAATGTGATTAAAAACTTTGATAACCACTGAGTACATAGAACAAATCTGATTAAGATATCTCAGCAACTACCTTTGTAATAAATTTTTTATTGTAAAGAGACTTTATGGACACCCAGTATTTTCCATTTACCATTCAGCACAAGCCTGAACACTGGCAAACGTCATCGTACTACCTGCCTATATGCAACCCAATCCATTTTTGCCCCATTAGGAGGGTTGAGGCCCAGCGCTGGGCAACTCAATCCCTACATTTAAGGCGAGACTGACCAGAATTCAACTGAAAAGGGAAAAGGTGGTAAGGTTTCTTCTAAGGCCAAGAGAATAAATGACTCAGGAATACTTCCTCCACCCCCTGTCTTCAAGAAATATATATAAAAACAGCTAGTCCCATTTACTCCCTTTTGAGGTGTAGAGGCCGAACGAAGCTAAGCACTCAGGTACATTTAAGGGTAGATGATCAGCTTACTTCCCTTGGTGGCATTACTTCCTCGAAAAAACTCCAGCCACTTCTTGGGGATCAAACTTATGAAGGGCCGCTGCTTCATCTGGGGCGTCCTAACCACGACAAAGCTACAAACATCATGGTGATCCTTTACAACTTGAGAGTTAAATCTCCTCCCACACTGACCACAACGAGGCACTATCTCTTGGACGGTATCACAGCACCTTCAGGGCGTCAAGGACCGCATTTATAAAGGATCCTAACCCATTTATAGGGCCGTCTCCACAGCAATTAACTATTATCACTGACCGTTTTGTTTTTGGAATTTTGTCATTTTTATTTTCCTTCATATATGACTGTAGGTGTTTGGCATCCGTACGAGTGACAACTGATGTATAATTATACAAGCACTCGTTACGTAACTTCGGCTTAAGAGAGTTTATATAAATGGCTGCAGCACTTCACATCTTCACGCCATCAGTGTATCACTCAGCACACCAATAGAATAACAACTCTGTGCACTTCTACTTACCCAAAGACCAAGAAATTAGCATCGC
>JAGKTI010020700.1:0-16179 GCA_018397915.1 Birgus latro | reverse complement strand
ACACAACCACCGAACAAAAGAGAATTTCACTTACAATACCACCACCAACAAGAACATACCACCAACAAGAACAACACCAATATGAACACCACTATTATCAACAAGAACAAGGGCTACAAGAATACCACCAACACCAACAAGAACACCACCAGCATCACCACCACCACACCAACAATAAGAGCACAACTGCGACCACCATCACCAACAACAATAAGAAGACTGCCACAACTACCACCACCAACAACGACAATAAGAACACAACTGCAACTACCACCGCCAACAACAACAACAACAACAGTACCGACAAGAACACAACCATCACGAACAAAAACAACACCAACTAGAATGGCACTCAGTAGAGCGCATACCTCCGCCAAGACCCAACAAGCAGCTGGAAAAAGACTACCCCCCCTATAAAAACATATTTCAATCCGCTAGATTCGGAATTTTATATGGATCCTCGCCAAACTGTACACATTCGTAGATACCAACATTCTAAATCTGCCTGATTTTTTTTTCATCAAGATCCATGCAATATTCACTGAAAAATTTAAGAAAATGTCGAAAAACGCACTATCTCGCAATATTAAAGTAAAAAAAAAAAAATCCGGGATCCGCACCTTTTTCCGGATCCCCATCAAAATTTAATGGAGTCTATTCTGGGCCAAGGCCCATTCTTCTACAAGGTTTCGTTGAAATCCGTCCAGTAGTTTTTGTGTAATCTTGCTCACAAACCAACCAACAAACAAACGGACAGGGATGAACACATAACCTCCTTGGCGGAGGTAATAAGAACATCAACAAGAACATTACCAACAAAAATTACACCATCAAGAACAACACCAACAACAACACCACAACCACCACCATCACCACCAACAACAACACTACTGAGAACGACAACACCAACAAGAACACCATCACCAACAACATCACCATTAAGGAAAACATTAAGAAAATAAAAACACCAACCAGCGTACCCCCACCAACTAGAACGTCACCAGTAAGAACACAACCACCAATAACAACACCATAAAGAACAACATTAAGAAAAACACCACCAATAACAGCACCACCACAAACAAGAAATCACCACAGTAACACCACCACCAATAAGAACAACAATATGAAAACCACCACCAAAAAGAACAACAACAAGAACACCACCAACACAAAAACAACAACAAGAACATCATCACCCACAAGAACACATCACCAACAAGAACAACAACAAAAAAACTCACCACAAATACCAATAACACCAGCAAGTACATTTCCGAAAAGAACAACAACAATAACATCACCACCACCACCATCAACATAAACAACAATATCACCACTACCACCACCAACAACAGCAAGACCACCAGCACCACCACCACCAACAACAACAATAACAACAACAATATCACCACTACCACCACCAACAACAGCAAGAACACCACAACTACCACCACAACCAACAACAACAACACCAACAATGACAACAATAATATCACCACTACCACCACCAAAAACAGCAAGACCACTACCACCACCACCACCACCACCACCACCACAACCATCACCAACAACAACATCAACAAGAACACTACCAACAACAAAAGCACCAATAACATGATCAACAAGAACGCCAGCTCCAACAAAAACAGAAACAGGAGGAAGGACACCACCCAAAAAAACTTCACCATCAGGAACACCACAGTCAGCAACAACTACTGCTCACCACCACTTACAACAACAACAAATACAACTCCAAGAAGAGCGCCACAATCTCCACAATCAAGAATAACAAGAATAACACCAGCAACACCACCTCCAACATCAGTAGCACCAACAAGAATAACATCAACAGGAACAGCACCACCACCTCCATAACCAACAACAACAATAGAAAAACAAGAACACCTCCACCACCATCACCAGCACCACCAACAACAACAGCAACAACGACAAGAAAAACACGAAGAACAAGAAGGACACGAACAATAACGTGGACACGAACATAAACGCAAACATGAACAAGAAGCGGATAGATGGAGCAAGTGCAGGTGCTGAAACAGAAGTCAGTAGGCATTTCCTTCTTTTCTTTTCTTACTTGCTAAGCTGAATGATACAATATTGTGTGTCGCATCCGTATCAGGTTCTGTCTGCTAGTGCCTGAGAGAAAAGCAGCAGCCCAAAGCTGGTCATATTTCTCTGTTCTAACCACAACAGAATTCCTAACAGCTACTCTGCTTTCCTTCAACTATATCATCCAACTAGCTACGGTATACATTAAGAAATGTTCATTACAGTTCGTCCCTAGGTGGACGAAATGTCACCCGACGTAAGATGGCATGAAAGGATCATTAAAAGATAACTAAATTACTAGAATAATAATTATTGTAAAAGTGGTTAATAGTAGGATGATGTAATAGTATAAACAGTAGATGGCCACGATACCAATTGAGGAGTAAACCAAGTTAACATGGAAGTAAATAAGTTACAGGTTAAACGTAAATAAATAAGATAATGAGACAAGTCCAAGTGGAATTCAGTATTAGGGAAAAAAAATCAATGCAGCATACGAGTATGTGCACACAGAAGGAGGAAGGTAATTAAATCAGTTGCTTATATGAGTAAATAAGTATCAGCCGTGTGATGATAAACATTAGTATGAGCATGTCTAATAAAACGATTGGTACGAGTACGTGATAAAACTACAATAATAAATGGGAACCTCAATGTCTTCACGAAGAGCTAAGGCCCCATAATAACTTGAAAGCAGAGAACACAAAATGTTCAGAATGTAATAAGTCTTTTCCGGCTTTTCAGATTAGATATAGAGACTTTTCACGAATGCTTAATGCACCATTTATTAAACTGGGGAAGAAGGGCCACAGAAGGAAACAAGAAGCAGTGCTAAGGCACAGCTAACCCGTCCTTGCAGTCATTTTAATGCTGACGTATAAACACAACATGATATCTACTAAAAGATGTCACATATCAAATTTGGAGTGAATCGGGTGAAAATTGACGATTTTGTGCCCATTTGAAATTTTATTCCCGACCCACCTTACGTTGACCCCCATACTCCCAACTGGGGGGTGACTCCCCTGATGTAATGAGGCATGTTATAGGATGCAGATTTGAAAGATGCACCCTTGCGTTTTGGTTTCATGTTCATATAACGAGTTTGAGAAGAGTTATGGCGAAAGAACGATTTTTGTTTACATATTTTTTTTTTATATCGTTTGGACCAACAGCCTGAGTCTTGGCCTAATTTGGCTCAAAATTTAATCAGGTGATCAGAAGGTCATAGCTCATCATCCCTGTAACTTTAGTCAAAATCGCACCTAAGACAACTGCCCCTTTCCTGGTGACGACCCAGCAAGATGCCTGGAACCAGTGTCTGACACTTCATTTCTGCAACATTCGTGGCCTTTCCTCCAACTTTCCCTCTGTTGAACACCACCTCTCCTCCTCTAAACTTCACCTTCTGGTCCTAACTGAGACTCAGCTGTCTCTCTGTATCCTTCAACTTTCTCTACACTCATTTCAATGCCTAAGCTGGCTGTTAGAAATATGTACGCAACGATATATCTCGCTCCAGTGTTCCTGAACTAAAATTTCCGATTTCTTTACTCTCTGGCTTCTGCATTCCTGTAATTCTCTGATTAATATTTCTGTGCTCTCCACTTATCCCCTAATTCTACTGACTACGAAAAATTCTTCGACTTTCTTACTTCTATGATGGAACACATTCTATTCATTTCTCCTTTCTCTGAAGTCTCTATTCTAAGAGATTTCAATGTTCATCACCACATTTGGCTCTCCTGTCCTTTCACTGATCCACCTGGTGAACAAGCCTACATCTTTTCTATCCAAAATGACCTAGAGCAACTTGTACAGCACCCTACCCCTATCCCTGACAGCCTTGGAGCGAGTTGCAACATACGTGAACTCTTCCTAAAAACCATTTCTTCTGCTAATTCTGTTGATCTTTCTCTCCGAAGGGCTCCTTGATCACAGCCTTATCACCTTAACCTGTCCTATCACTCCAGTCCGGCCTGTGCATCCTCCAAAGAAATGTCGGTTGTGGAACTTTGGAACCACTGATTGGCATGCCCTAAGGCAATACTTCTTTTATTTTTCCCTCGAATGATTACTGCTTCCATGGCTGAGAGCCATCTGGGTGTGCCTTTTGCATTACAGAGATTATTCCTCGGGCATGGAAACATACATTCCTTTCTCATATCTTTTGACTAATGCAACAAAAAACTTAGTTTAATCACGCTTGTTCTAATGCTGTCCACAGCAAGAAGAAGGGCTACAAAAAGTACTAGAGCCAACCCACTCCTGAATTTCATCTCTTTTATTTCTGCCCGAAATCATGCTAAATGTTTTCTTCCCTCTGCTAAACATAATTTAATCCATATTAAATGCTCTGAACTCTGCAACTCGAATTCTTCCCACTCTTTCTAGCACCTTGCCATAGACCTTTCTAACAACTTTACCTCATCATATTTCCCTCCTCTTTTCCGTCCTGATGGCTCTGTAGCTATTTCTTCTACTGATAAAGCAAAACTCTTCACTCAGACTTTCTCCTCCAATTCCACCATAGACGATTTCGGCATGGTCCCTCCATCACTTCCCCCCTCTGACTTCCTCATGGCTAAGATTAAGATTTCTTCAACTGATGAATTCTCTGTCATTGCTGGCCTCTATATTAAGAAGGCATATGGGCCTGATGGGGTCCCTCTTGTTGTCCTCAAGAACTGTGCTTCTGTGCTTACACCCTGCCTAGGTAAACTCCTTCCCCTTTGTCTGTCAATTTGCACCTTTCTTTTTTGCTGGAAGTTTGCTCTCTTTCAGCCTGTCCCAAAGAAGGGTGACCATTCCTAGCCCTGTAAACATCGCCCAATTGCTTTAACATCCTGTATTTCAAAAGATTTTGGGTCTATTCTTACCCCCCCAAAAAATATCAAGCATCTTTCCTGCCACAACCTTCTTTCTGATCGTCAATATGGGTTCCGCCAGGGATGCTCCACTGGCGATCTTCTCACCCACCATTCAGACTCAAGGTCATCTTCCTCTCAGAACTTTGGCGAAAGCTTTGCCTTTGCACTTGACATCTCAAAGGCTTTCGATCAAGTCTGGTATAAATCTTTAGTTTCCAAACTGCCCTCTGACGGTTTCTATCTTTCTATCTGTGCCTTGACCTCTAGCTTCCTTTATGGTTATTCTATAGCTGCTGTTGTAGATGGCCACCGTTCTTCTCCTAAAGCTGTCAATAGTGGTGTTCCTCAGGGCTCTGTCCTATCAAACTCACTCTCTTTTATTCATCAATGACCCTCTATATCTAACCCTATTCACTCATATGTTGATGTCTCCACCCTTCACCTTTTCATTAGTTACTTCAACAAACAAGGGATGAGGCTATGGAACACCTAATGTCTGACTTGGCGCATATCTCTAATTGGGGTAAAAGTAATCTTGTTTTTAATGCATCAAAATATCACTTCTTACATCTATCAACCCAACAAAATTTTCCACAAGAGTACTCTTTTCAGCAATATCCATCTAAATCCTGCATCATATTTAAACATACTTGGGATTTCAGTCTCTCGGGAAAGAACATATTACCTTTCTCGCAAAATCTGCTTCCAAGTGATTATGTGTGCTAAGCCGACTCCGTGCCTTCTTTACCGCTGCACAGTTGTTGAATTTATACACTAGTTTGCCCCTGTGTAAAGTACAACTCTCACGTGTGTGGAGGCTCCCCACATACAGCTCTTCTCAACAAGATGTAGTCATAAGCTTTTTGTCTCATCACCTCTCCTCCTCTTACTAGCTTCCTCCAACCTTGCGGTACTGTTGCATCTTTATCTCTTTTCTGTCGCTACTTCAATGATCACTGCTCCTCTGATCTGTCTGCTTGCATCCCTCCTCCATTATGGCAGATGCGTAGCACCCATCTAGCAACAAACTTTCATCCCTTTTCTTTCCAACTCTCTAAAGCAAGAATTAAACGATACTCCCAGTCCTTCATATATGCAACAGGACAACTCTGGAACTGCCTCCCTCTGTCTGTATTTCTTACTGCCTGTGATTTCAAGTCTTTCAAACTCAAAATGAACTGTTCTTGAATTTGGCTCTCTTGTCTTGTTTTCTATTTTTTTCTTGGATAGAATAATTTGCAGGCTCCTGGCCTTTGGATCCTATTTCCTTGCATTAAAAAAAAGAAAAGACTACACCCAAGTAGGGCAGAGGTTGAAACAGGTGTAGAAGGAGCTCATTTAGGAAGGACAAACTTATTTTGTGTCATAATGGAGGGTTCTGTTCGTTCTGGTGTGGGGTTCCCCGACGGTTCGTTGGTAGGGGCACAACACGCACTGGCAGAATTAGGACTCTCATGGTAGTTGCATTATGTACTACCATGTTAGCTCCTAGGTGAATGCTGTTGTCCAGACTTACTGGCCGACCACGAAGGTGATCTACTATCGTGTCTCTGACCGCGTTCATCATCAAGTCTCTTATAACAGCAAATTCCTAACCGACCTGAACACTGACAATACCAACAACCGTTTTAGTTCTGCTCTGAGATCTGGCATAGCCATGAAATGTTCTATCTTGTGACGAATGTCTTGCACTCGACACGAATGGTGAATATTTTGTTGCATGGTCATTTTGCTTGTTGGGTGTGCGTGAAACATGTCCTTGACTCTGAGACTGATAGGCATGCACAGGAGAAATTCATGGGTGAACGGCACGGAAAGGCTTTGTACACGAAACACCAAATTTCTTTTCTGTTTGTGTGGCTAACAAGCGTAGGTCATCACCAGGAGAAAACTGAATCTGTAACACAGTGTCCAGTTCGTTTTTACCAAGGCGATTTAGGAATCGTACACAGATGAATAGCAGTGCAACATTTTTCAAAGGTAGACTGGTTTTACCATCTTTTATTTTACCAACTGCCTGTATCGCAGGAGATTGGTAAGATCAATACCTGTGGCAGCTACCACAACTGTTGCTTCGAGCAAGGTATTTCTGTCTGGAATGGCATACTTCTTCTGTCGCATTTTTTTTTGCAACAGTCTGTTAATATTCATTAGGCAACCAGCATAGTGTTGGTGCAGAAGTCTATACAATTTTCACAGTATTCATCAAGCTTCTCAGATTTATCCAGGAATTTGACTCTCACAAGGGAACCTATTCTTGAATAGCCGTTAAGTAGTCTGATACAGAGCTATGCAATCTTAGCACTGTCTGATGTGTTTTGTTAGTAATTTCAGACTATATTTCGCTAATGACACCATACACAGCAATCTCAGATCCATGCCTGTGAGTTTTTGACCGTGATGCATCTTCCAAGATTATAGTGTTATTTTAAGGCTGAGCAGCCATGGTGATAAAAGTAGAATTAGTAGGGGTTGGGGAGGTGTTAAGAGCTCTAATTTCAGTTACATCTGGAACACAAGTATTGGGAGTGGTAGGAGAGGGTGGTGAAAGAAAATCTGTATGATAAGACAAATGAGAAATGTGTGAAGTATTGGGTGTAGGAAATGGAAAATCTACACGCTCATGAAGCACAAGAACACGAACACGATGAACAAGAATACGGACATGAAGAACAAGATCATGAACAATAACAGGAACAAGAATACGAATACAAACATGAAAAACAAGAAAAAGAGCATGGACACAAAGAACGTGAACACTAACACGAAGAGCACAAACACGAACACTATTATAAAGAACAGGAACACGAACACGGTGAATGAGAACATGAACACGGTAAATGAGAACACGAACACGAAGGTCAAAAATACGAACACAAATAACAAGAACACAGACACGAGGAATAAGAACACGAACACCAAGAGCAAGGAAACGAACAAACGAACAAGAACATGAACACGAGGAACAAGAACATAAACATGAAGAACAAGAAAACGTACACGAAGAACAAGAAATCAACATGAAGAATAGCAACAAAACACGAATAACAATAACATGAAAACGAAGAACTAGAACACAAATTTGCTTAACAAAAACATAAACACGAAGAATAAGAACACAAAGAATTAGATGAACGCGAAAATAAAGAACAAAAACATGAACACAACCTCCAAGAACAAGAACACGAAAAACAAGAACAATAACATGAACTTTAATAAGGACAGGAATATGAACAAAAAGCGGAACACCATCTCGAGCAAGAACAAGAACAGGAAGAACAGTAAAATGAAGAATACTACATGAAGGACAAGAATATGAACACGAACATGAACAAAAACACGAACATGAACACGATGACCAAGAACACGAAACCGAGGAACAAAAAGAACATGAAGAACAAGAACAAGAAAACAAACACAAAAACAAGAACACGAAGAACACGAACACAAACACGAAGAGCAAGAGAATAAATATGAATATCAATAACACGAACATAAACAAGACAAAAATAAACAACACTAACATTAGAACAAAATCACAAAAACAAACATAAAAACAAGAATAACAACATGAACACAAAGATGAAGAACAAGAACATGAACACTAAGATCAAGAAAAAGAACACAGTTAAGATGTAGCAGGTTAATTATTCGTAAATTTTAAGTGTTTCTGATTTACTTCATCTTGAAGGTAGATCCAAACTGTACAGAAGGTTGGTAGAATATATTTATGAAATTATACACAGCTTGACGAATACAGGTCTTGGTTTGGACGGCGTAGACTGTGAGAGACAGCCTAACCCGGAGGTAGTTTGTGAGAATCTGCCCTGGTGAACATAGCGTGGGAGTTCGCTGGGCTGAATGATGAAATTATATATGAACAGATAATAATCATTTTAGTAAACATTATAATGATTAGGAATGTATTTTTCTTCTCCAGTGACATCACTTCTATCCAGTCCCACATTAATGACTTAAAACAAGCTGTTAAGGAATTGTACATAATCATTCAACAGTTCAGTAAAAGATTTGTTTCCCCATAATGGTTTGAGAGCAACTGTGGCAGAGCAATGAGATTAAAGTCTTTAGTATAATTGTAACTCTTACTTAAAATAAAATATAAAAAAAATCCGATTCCCTAAGTCAGTTTAAAATTGTTAGAAACCATGCAAAAGCAGTAAAAAATCTCGCTAAATCAAACCTTCTTCACAACCAAACATCCAAACTATTAAACAATCGTATCAAAAGAGAATATTCTGGTCAACTTTCAATTCTTTCTATAATAACTTTAACAAGTCATCACTCATTCCCCCACTAAAATCCTTAATGACCCACGTGGTAAAGTGAACATCCTTGGTAGTACATTTGCCAGAAATTCTATCTTAGAGGAAATCAGCTAGAACATACCTGTACTAGAATTTGACTCTCCCGAAATTGCTTCACTTGAGATGCTGACTAAATACGTATAATCCATCCTAGACAGATTACCAGTCAACAAACGTGCAGGTTTAGATGGAATTCTTCCAACTGTATTGAAAAAGTGATCCCTAGAACCTGCTCCTGTTCTAGATAAATTATTCAGACTATGCATAAATACTTCTTCACTCCCTAATTCTTGGAAGGAAGCCAATATCCATTCAGTTCCGAAGAAAGGAAGTTCATCTGACCTCTCTGATTACAGTCCAATTGTTGTCTCATCTTCTCTTGTTAAAGCATTTGAGATTGTAATTAATTAGCACATAGTTTAAAATCTTGAATCCAACAATTAAATTTGTAATAGACAGTATGGTTTTTGTCACGAAAGATCCACTGCTTACATACCCAGTTGCCTGATTCATACCATTCATCAGTCAATTGCTCAACATGAAACTCATGCAGTAACTCTTTATATTTCAGTAGCTTTGACAGAGTGTGGTATTGTTCCCTACTGTACAAACTCCCTTGCTATGTCTTATCATCTTTTGTCCCTCTGATTTCCTCATACCCTAGTGGCAGAAACATACCGTACTAGAAAAAGTAAATGGTGCACATTCCAATTTCCACTCGATTAAAGCCAGCATGCCACAAGGATCAGCTCTGGCTTCAACCCTATTCCTAATTCAATTTAATGATCTCTTATTTGTCACCCATGATCCCATCCATTCATATGTAGATGACTTAGCACTTTACAGTTCATCCACACTTGAACACCCATTCACAGAGTTTAATATCTCTAACTCACACCTCAGTACAGCAATCTCCATAAATCAAGACTTATCGAAGATCACTGAATGGGGACAAAATAACACTGTATCATTTAATGCTAGGAAAACCAACTATACTCAGTTTACTAATACACAGATATTACCTGATTCCTATTTACCTTCAGTGCTACTAGAATTCCTATGTCTAAAAGTGTTGAAATTCTCCGTGTTTCCCTTAACACTGCTCTCAGCTGGACCTATCATGTCAGATCACTTACTAAAACTGCTCCAAAGAAACTTGGATTATTGTACAGTCCGTGACATCTTCACTGAAGAGCAGTTAGCTATAATTTACTAGAGTCATGTGCACTCTCCCCTGGAATATTGCTCACCTTTGTGGAATGGATGCTGTGAAGTTGCACTAAAACAAATAAACAAAATTTAGATCAAAGTAGTTACAGTTATCAATAACCCAACTATTACAAATGAACTACCTCCCCTACAAGTAAGAAGGAACATTGCCTCCCTTGCATTATTTTACAGATACTTTTATGGCAAATGCTCAGATGAAGTAGCATCCATTGTGCCGCCTCTCCTTGCTTTCCCTGTACTAGTCGGGGATCTGGTAGTGCTCTTGACTGGACTGTCACACTTCCATATTGCAGAACTTCTATCAAATTTTTTTATTCCCCGAACTGCATCTCTTCGGAACTCACTTCCCCAGAGTGGTTTCCCCCCAAACTTCAACCAACGGCTGTTCAAGTCCAACTGTTACAGATTTTTTATGAATGGGGGACACCTATAATCTGGTGTATGGATTACTATTTTTTTTTATTAATTTGCTTTTTCATCCTCTGTTCTAAGTAAACGAATAATATTAGATGCAATTATATAGTGTCACCGGTCTGTCTTCAAAACTAAGTGTCCTCAACATTAATATTGCATCAGAAATTACTATCCTGGTTGATTTTAATGTACATAATGTTGAATGGCTCACTTATTCTGGTCTTGCATGTGGGCTAATTGCAGACCCATTTAATCTCACCCAGTTAATCAACCTACCCATGTACCAGACAACCCTGATCAAAATGCCCACCAACTGGACTTGTTTCTAACAACCAAATCAGAAAATTATAATGCCAAAGTGAAGTCCCCCCTCGGATCCCCTGATCATTGTCTGATACAAGCCACCAGTTCAACACCTACCACACCCTCCTGCTCTGAACATGTCGTGGTGACTAAATGGCACTACGACAGGGCAGACTGAGAGGACCTCCAATTTTTTTCGTGGATGTTCCATGGCCCACCTTTTTCTTTCAAGATGCAAACTCCATATTGGGCCACATACAGGATTTCATTAAAGTCGGTATGGAAGCATTCATTCCCCATCATAGTTACAGAAAAATTTGTAATTCACCTAAATGGTTTGACTTCAATTGTGTTAGAGTAACAACATAATATAAGCCTATAGCACTTATGCAAGGACCAAAACTACAGAAGCCTTTAACTATTATAGAAATATCAGAAACTATGCCAAACCTATTATCAATCTTTCTAAATCCAACTTTCTTCACAGACAAGCTAACAAACTACTAAACAACCCAAATGATAAAATATTCTGCTCTACCCTTCATTCATTAATATCTAATTTCACAACCACCTCTTCCATTCCACAGTTAGTCCCCCAATAGAAATCTAGTACGTGACCCACGTGGAAAAGCCAACCTTCTTGTTGATATTTTTTGAACAAAATCAGACCTAAATACAGAAAATCACAATATTCCTGTACTTGATTTTGATTCACCTCAAATACCCCCTTCTACGATTCACACAAGATACGTACAAGCTGTATTACAGAATCTCTCGGTAGACAAAGCTCCTGGTCCAGATGAAATTCCTTCAATAGTACTTAAAAATTGCTCCACACTGTTAACTCCTGTATTGGCAAAATTTTTCTGCTTATACATCTGTACCTCAAGTTTTCCAGCCTCTTGGAAAGAAGCAAATATCCATCCTGTACCTAAAAAGGGGACCACTTCTGATCAGTCAAACTATAAACCAATTGCTATAATTCCGTTCTCTGTATATTTTTTGAGACACTAATAGACTAACACATAGTTAAGCACCTAGATCACAATAAATTAATCAATGGTCGGCAGTATGGATTTAGACATGAACGTTCAGCTGTAGACATTCTTTGCCTTCTTACCCATCAGATTAACAAAACAATAGACCAACATGGTGAAACACGCAAAGTAGCACATGATATTTCAAAAGCATTTGAGAGTATGGCACCAGGCCATACTGTGTAAGATGTCACTACTATGGCCTAGGATCACTGTTTCCTCTAATTTCTTTACTACATAACAGAAAAATTCGGATCATGTTAGATGGAATTTATTCACAGTTTCATTCCATAAATGCTGGGGTACCTCAGGGATCAGTTTTGGCCCCAACCCTCTTTCTCATTCATATAAATGACCTATCTGTCACTCACAACCCAATACACCCTCATGCTGATGACACCACACTTCATAGTTCTTTCACATTATGTACCTCCTTTACGCAATCTTATATTATAAATTCCCAAATAAACTGCAATTTCTCTGAACCAGGACCTTTCTAAAATTAATCATTGGGGACAAACTAATTTGATCTCATTTAATGATCAGAAAACTAAATACATTAATTTCTCCAACAAAAAGAATCCCTCTGACTCCCATAATTTAAAATGATGTCAATATTCCCATATCCACTACAATTGTTATCCTAGATGTCGCACTAAACACCAACCTAAGCCGGACAGCTTAATCCCTTGCTAAAAATGCTTCTAAAATACTGGAACTTCTGTACAGAGTTCATGAATTCTTCATTGACGAACAGTTGGCCACAATATACAAAAGTCATGTGCGTTCTCAGATCGAATACTGTTTGCCACTGTGGAGTGGATGTGGAGCGGTTGCACTGAGCCAGTGGACAAAATTCAAAATAAACCCATTAGAATAATCAATAATCCTGTCATTACGCAGGACCTTCTTCCATTATCAGTACTCGTACGAAGAGATGTTGCATCATTAGCATTATTATACCGATATTTCTACCGTAAGAGCTCTGACGAACTTCCTTCAACTGTGCCTCCCCTTCACATTTTCTCCCGAAATACTCGGGCAGCTGGGAACGCCCATGAACTTACACTCTCTCCGCAATGCAGAACCTCTGCTTTTCAAAATTTGTTAATCCCCATAACTACTACTCTCTGCAATTCACATCCTGGGAGTTGCTTCCCATAAACATTGAATCCATTTTTATTTAAATCCAGTTGTTATACATACTGTATCTTACGAATGGAGGATGCATTTAGGCACGTGGACTTGTTTTTGTTTTATTTCCTTGGTTTTTGCTTCCTTCATTCATTGTTTCTTAAAAAAAAAAAAAAAATCGCTCGGCCACAGCTCAAGTGAATCCTTTGGATTACATACACTGAAATGAAAAACAAATAGCGTGTACCTAACATATAACAGTGTTGCAACTCTCTTTTGAGGAGCTGACTGAGACTGAACCTGCGTCCGAGGCCTCTTCTTACCATTATATCTGGACCAAACACGTTTAATACAAAGGGCCAGCACATACACACACGAAGGGCAAACAAAAAGGTTGGCACAAGGACATCAGGAAGAAAGACGGGGATGTCAGGTTGGGAAGGAGAGGCATAAAAGAAGTGAGTAAATTCTGAGACAGGAAATGAATTTTTTATTCTTAGAGACAACAGATTGGATTCTATAGCAGACATTCAAAAGAGTAGTCTGTAGACGAAGATCCTCTGACAGGTTAGCTGTAAATGCAATGTGTACATGACTAGGGACTGTCATGAGGGGGCTACTCCGTACTTCACTGTAGTCCGGAACTGCGAAATAATCGAAGACTCGAACATACTCGTAAGAAGAGTGCTTATGACTCATTAACGTTACAGATGTGTCATTTGGGAGATAGAAAAGGCGCATTGCATTCAAATGAGTACATAATAATGAAAGAAGTTGGGTGGGAGTGAATTGACAAAAATTATAAGCACTTTGGAATGATTACTACGAACAAGATAATCTTCACATGAGCCTCATCTGGCCGGACAAGTGCTAAAAGAAAAGCCACGCAGGCTTTGTATGTAAGACGTATAATATTTGAGGAAAAAAAATCAGTACTGGAAATGCCAAAATATTTGCTATCATTAGATACTAAATATTTCAGGTTGGTGAGCTAAAACAAGCAAGGATTCAGTAGCCAGAAAGGGAAAGGAAATTAAACGCCAAGCCCTGAAAAATGAGGAAGATTTCATTGGAATGTGTGCAAGAATACTCCGATGAGCCAGGGTAGCCTCAAACAGTGTGTAATAAAATTCAGTATGCTCTTGGTCACAGATAGGGATCAAACCATGCACAACAACAATGTGTAGAACATTTGTAAGATGATCATCTGGTAAAGGTTTGGAACAAAAATGAGCGAGACCCGCGTCTAAAAGGTCACATAATTATGATCACGTTAATAGTGTTGATTATTGAGACACTGGACTTCTCGACAGCCAGTAAATATTACAGAGAAAAGGAGTATCTTCTCAGAGGTAGGTATGGTAGTAAGGAAGTCATTAGTGATAAAATATTTGTCGTATCAGTGATACTGTTCACGGAAATAAGCAAAGTGCTTATTGAGTCATAATTCTGAATGATCATTTTTGGTGGATTTTAGCAGAAACATCACTGGCTGTGGTCATACCAAGGAGATACCTAAAGATAATTTCTACAAGCCAAAAAGGCCACGTTTCTGTAGAGATCCAGAGCACATGTGAAGATCAACAAAGTCTAAAAGCAATCTATTATGAGCATGAATGGAGTCTAGCAGTTTTTCTCTTCTGGCTATTTGAAGATTAACAACGTGACGAAGATAGCCTGATAAATCTTAAGAGAAGGGACTAGCAATCATGGTACAAAGCTCCTGTAGGCAAATAAATACAAATTCATTTTCCTCGGGGACTATCATGAAATCTTATAGCTGAATCATTACACGAACTATGTCCTTGACGATAAGTGTGTCACCAATTTGAGCAACCAGAACACCAGGCTTGAGGATATTAGAGGCTCTAGTAGGATCCGTAGTAGTACAGATCATCTCTAAGAGGAGAAGAAACGGCAAGAACGCCGTTTCTTTTGAGAAAACGAAACTCAGTTTCTTCTGGAAGCCGAGCGAAGCTTACCTCGGCAAACATCAACAAAATGAAATGATGAAGGAGCTGGCTTAGAGACTGAAGAAGATAAAAAATCAGGTCCTACATGAGAATTAGATAGTAACCCTGGGTTAACCTTCTCCTGCCTATTAGCATGAACAGTTTCGGAAGCCTGAGTATCTGGATCCAAACTTTTCACATATCACCATGTTCTTTAGCCACTGCGCAGAATGGCCCATAAAACTTGGAAGAAATTTTAACTGAACGTTCAAGAGATTTAATCAAGACAGCATCTCCAACGGCAGTAGAGGTTAATTCAGCATGTTTATGGTGCATGTAAATAATTTCAGGTGTAGAAGCCCCCAAACTCTTGTGAATATCACTACGGATAGACTGAAACACAGACATCTGAGTCTTTGTAAAGTCATTAGCATCGTAGATTGTCCTTGGCTTTGGCTGAGAATATGATATGGGGGAACTTATCAAACCAACAAGAACAAGAAAAACGACAAACCAACAAGGAAAAGAACATTGACAAACCAACTATAACAAGGACGACAAATCAACAGTAGTATGAACGGCAAACTAATAACAAGAACAACGAGAAAGAAACAAGAACAAAAGAACAGCAACAAACAAACAATGAGCAACAAACCAACAATGAGCAACAAACCAACAATGAGCAACAAACCATCAATGAGCAACAAACCAACAACGAAGTACAACAGCAAATGCCATCCTCCTGCTCAGTAATATGTATGGTAATGTCGCAGTCATGGGAAAGTGTCGCTGTTTACAATGGGAGCTGAGTTGAGGTAAATTACGTGACGTTGCTAAGGCT
>JAGKTI010020699.1:0-16179 GCA_018397915.1 Birgus latro | reverse complement strand
GATGGTGGTGATGTTGATGAGCATTGTGGCTGCCCTGGATGCTGGTGCCTTCAGCTGGATGTCAGTCTTTCAGTCTGCCTGCACATTTTTCTTTGTGTGTGTGTGTGTGTGTGTGTGTGTGTGTGTGTGTGTGTGTGTGTGTGTGTGTGTGTGTGTGTGTGTGTGTGTGCACTTACCTAATTGTATCTGTACAGGAATGAGTCAAGCTCGTACTGTCCTGCATCTATTTTTATCATACATATCCTTAAATTTATTGGCGGTGTTCAGCACAAATGAAAAAGGACCTTGCGCAAGCGCAAAGTGCACAATCTGACTAATATTTAGCTTGCGCAATGTTGCAAAGCGCAAGCGCAAACCATTTGCATACATTCGTGGGAATTACTGTAAAATATTGAGATATTTACCTAAATTAGCATACTTACTTTTATTATTATTCTTTATATTGTCAGACGCCTTACTCCCATAAGGGATGGCCATTGGCCACAACAAATCGCCTCCATGTCGCTCTGTCCCTCGCCATTTCACTACCCTGCTCCCAGCTCACACCCCCCTCTCTCATGTACCTCCCCACTCCATCCCATCCTTGCCCTCCCCCTCCCTGTCACTCACATACACTCTCCTCGTTACTCTCCATCCTCTCCATATGGCCAAAACACCTTAATGTGTTTCTCCTAATGCTTCCTATCACATCCACATCACAACGATCCTTCACTTCATCTATCAGTCTGTCTCAACATGCTCCTCCCAAACAACTAATTTATTTCCACTCTCTCGGTCATTTGAATTTCACACTCTGCGCCTGGCTGGCAAGACTGGGCAGTACAGCCGGTACTGGGGGCATCCATTACTGACAAATTACTTCACACAAAGTAAATAAGGCGGTAGGACCGGAGGAGTAATGCGTTGTTAACTCGTAAGTTCACATAGATGAGTGAGCGAAGTGGAGAGGGACAGGGAAACAAAGGCTGTGATGTTGCCAGTTTTTCTTTTATCTGCATTTTCTCAAAATGTTTTATTTAATAATTTAATATAGATATACAACAGCATCTGCAATTCCTTGCAAAAATCATTAAAACATATTTAAATCAAATATCCACAGCCTAATAAATTACTAGGCTGTGGATATTTAGATAATATGTTGTAATGATTTTTGTAGGGAATTGCATATGCTACTCTTAATGCGGTAAATAATGTATTTTTTATTGATTGTTTTTATTAATAATAATAATTTTAAAAAACATTAAAATACATTATCTCTGTTGAAGCATTTTAAGAAATGCTACTACCCTCCCGCCTCCCCCAAACAATCTCGCGACCCGCCCGAGCCTCCCGCATCCCTTGTCCAGCCATGCGGGCAGCTCCCAAGACCACGTGTCCTGTGGATTGCGCACTAGTGCAAATTCATTTATGCAAGTGCAACTAAATTTGCGTTTGCGCACCTGCCTTTTCATGTGCAAAAGCACAATATTGCGGATGGTCTCGTGGGGTGCGCAATGTGCAAACGATATTCAGCGAAGCACAAGGGTGCGCAATTGCTCTTTGCGCAAGTACTTGCATACCTGTCCAGCACTGAAATTTATGAATAGTTTTGGCACACACTATTTCATTTGGTGTGTGTGTGTGTGTGTGTGTGTGTGTGTGTGGAAGAAGCAAGCAGAGGCCAGTGGCTATCCATGTTGTAGGAATAACCCAGTTCCATTGACTGAAAACTATGTAGTATTAACTCAGAATTTTCCACCCACAGGAGTAGTTCAGGCTCCTGGATCTGCGGCCCAAGAAGACCCGTGCCATCTGATGCAACCTGACAGCGGCAGATGAAGCGCCTCACACCTATGGTACCCAAGAGGCGAAATTCCCATCCCGCAGGTATGCCATCAAGGCATAAATGCGGAATGTTAATTTTTTATCCCCCCACTGAACTTTTTTTTTTTTTTTTTTTTTTTTCCCCTGAAGAGTTAGGTGACTGCAACTTACTGGTGAGTCTCTTGAGTGTGTGGAAGAGTTTTGTTATTTGGGAGACATGTTATGTGCCGGAGGTGGGGCTGGAGCAGCTCTGTGGCTAGGATGAGAGGTGGTTGGAAGAAGTTCAGGGAGCTGTTGCCTCTCCTGACATTGAGAGGACTCTCCTTACGTGCTAAGGGGTCTTTGTATGCAGCATGTGTTAGGAGTGTGATGCTGTATGGTAGTGAGACCTGGGCAGTAAAGGAAGAGGATATTCATAGTGTGATGCTGTATGGTAGTGAGACCTGGGCAGTAAAGGAAGAGGATATTCGCAGGTTTAAACGTTCAGAAATGACAATGATTAGGTGGATGTGCAGTGCGTCCCTGCGTGCAAGGCTTGGGGGGGCTGGGTTTACGATGGAAGAGTTGAGAGGTAGGATGGGACTGGAGTGTATTGTTGTTGTGATGAGGAGGGGTAGACTGAGGTGGTTTGGACATGTGGAGAGGATGGGGGATGATAATTGGGTACAGAGGTATGATGGGACTGGAGTGTATTGGTGTTGTGATGAGGAGAGGTAGGCTGAGGTGGTTTGGACATGTGGAGAGGATGAGGGATGATAATTGGGTACAGAAGGTGAGAAGTGTTAATATTGGGGGAGGGGTTGCGAGGGGTAGACCGAAAAAGACATGGGACGAGGTCATTAAGTGTGACCTCACGGTTAAGGGACTCAACAGGGAGGCTGCCATAGATCGAGCACCAAGGCTGACGCAGGCAGGCATGTTGGAGCCTTCAAAAATGAAATGAAATTAAACGAACTGTGTGAGAATGTTAGATGTCTGAGTAATTGTGTGTGAATGTTAGATGTCTTAGTAATTGTGTGTGTATGTTAGATGTCTGAGGGATTGTGTAAGAATGTTAGATGTCTGAAGGATTGTGTAAGAATGTTAGGGAATGTGTAATGTTGTGTAAGAATGTTAGGGAATGTTTAATTGTGTGTATTTCTTGTCAGTTTTCATCCCATTGTGAATAATAAATTGCCTGTCATGTGAAATATAAGTTTTTATACCCAGGATCATACCACAAGCGGTTTTTGCAGACTTAAAACATCATTGTGGTCAATTCTCATTGCATCTCAGTATTCCTTTGTATCTGTCTGTCTGTCTATTGCCAGTTGCTCCAATCCCGTAAGGGGTGGCCACAAACAAATCGCCTCCATGTCACCCTGTCCCCTGCCATTTCACTGCCCTGCTCCCAGCTCACACCCCTCTCTCTCATATGCCTCCCCATCCCTCCTTCTCATCCTCGGCCTCCCCCTCCCTCTTCCCCTAATAAATAAAATGATGCAGGATAATACTGAGTTGCAAAAAGGAAGATGAATCACCAACAAAAAGGAGCTACAGTGCCTTCCATACAACTTATAATGTGGCCTCTTGTAGGTTGCGCCATCCACTCGTGTGATAGTTTTCTTTGGTATTTATGCTTATAGATTAGTCACTTACAGGAGTAGCCTAGCATGGACTAACCTGCCTTAAGTTGCCCCCACATATGCCCTTTGTTTATGTTTTACTGTGCTGTTTTTTGTCCTGCCAGCCTTTACGTGCATGTTCATAGTTACGTTCTCTCTTCTTCCAGGGTTTTGCTGCTACGCTTTCATGTTCTTTATGTGCTGTGTTCTGTCAGTGTTATGTTCTGTGCTTATGTGCCTTTTCTGTATGTGCTGTGTTCTGTGAGTGTTATATTCTGTGATTATACGTTTTTTTTCTGCCAGCCTTCTTCTGTTATGTTCAGTATGTGCTTTGTTCTGCCCTGTTATGTGCTTTTCTATGCCAACCTTCCTCTGTGTATCCTCAGTTATGTTCTCTTGATGCAGTTCTTGGCCAGTTTTTGTTATTGTCAGTCCTAACACCTCTTCCCAGGCAATTTATTTTGTTCATTACCCCTTGCTGTGATCCTCTATGTTGTTTAAATCATCCTAATATCATCATACTCTTCCTAAAAAATGTACAGAATCCCATTAACCAGCTGTGCAAAATCTGTCATCCAGCTGTACAAAATCCCCTTAACCAGCTGTACAGAAAAATCAGTCGCTAAAGGGCTAGGAAGCATGGTTAATACATGAGAATACAAGCCATGTGTACAGTACCGTGGCTCACCTCGGTTTACGAATTCAGAGGAAGGTTGGCAGTATTTGGTGATTAAAACCAGTCTGTAGCTTTGTATATTGCCTTGACCTTACCCAGCCATTGGTCATCCCAGGGCACTTGTGGTCAGTATCCCCTGAAAGGAGGATGGTGGTCTGCCGCCCAGCATGTATCTGCCGCCTAGCATGTGCAGTGGAGCTTAGCATGTGTGTGATCTGCCTAGCATGTGAGTGGTCTGCCTTCTAGCATGTGCTGTACACTTAATAATACGCATCTGTGGACAAGACTACAGGAAGAGGAGCTGAGAGGAGGAACAGGTATGAGACAGTCTTCGTTAATAGTGGGCATTGGTGTGTAGCATAGGAGGCAGTCCAGCACCTGAGGCCCAGATTTTCGCCTTCTCGTAGCATATTCCTCGCAGGTCAGTGGTAGAGAATGACAGTGCTACAGCTTAACATCCTTACATGGCACTTCTTCATGACTGGCATCCTGTTCTAGTGTTAATCTATGGCTACAAATCAGCATTCAAGGTGAGGAGTCAGCAGTTTTGGGCCAAGTTTGCGTAAAAACACTATAGTGATGCGTTTTGCTGATTTCAACTGATTTCTTTCTCCTCGTGATGTATGAATGGCAGCTTGTGACCATAAACGGGTACATTGATATATGAAGGAATAAACAGGTAAGGAGAAGGTGCTTGGGTGTCTCCATAACTAGTGACTGACAATTCTTTTATCTGTCATACTTGCGTACGAGGTGGTAGGTGGTGGCGACCATCATCCACTCACTTGATGTAGTGCTGCCTACTTCTTCCTTAGCCTTTATCATTCTTTTTCTGTGCCTGCCCTCCTCTCTTCCTGTTTTTCACCATCATCCACTCACTTGATGTAGTGCTGCCTACTTCTTCCTTAGCCTTTATCATTCTTTTTCTGTGCCTGTCCTCCTCTCTTCCTATTTCTCCCATCTTTCCTGTCACTTCTTATTGCTTTTCTTTCCTTTACAGGTGGCTTTACATTGAGTGACAAGCCAAATGGTTTCCTGTAAGCCAAGAAACCATTTACAACGCTGGGTGGTAACCATATAACCAAACCATACATGCTCCCTACGTGTCAACAAGTGGGTTGGTGGAGGGTTAGTGCCCCTCCCCGTAAAACAACTAACTCAAACTCAGATGGCCGCCCCTTACGGGATTATGGCGTCTGGCAATAGATAGATTGATAGAAAAGGTGTTAGTGAACTTAAACAGAGTATGGTGATATTGGAAGGATTTAACCCTTTAGTGCCCAGTCATAGATCCCGTTGGAATTTTATTATGAAATTTGGTTCGTCCTAAATATCAGGACCAAATTGCCTAGCCCTGGGTTCCTATGCTCTTCATGGGGTGACATAGGATTGGATGATGGATGGATGGTACAAATGGTGCCTGTGGGGTCAGGATAACGAATCAGAAAGAAAATGTTCAAAATTTTTCCTGGAAGTGAGAGAAACAGGTACGTCCTTCAAAGTACATGTAGGCTCTGAAAAATTATTCCATCTATCCATCATCCAATCCTATGGTGCCCCGCAGAGGAGCGTAGGAGGCCGGGGCTAGGTAAGTTGGTCCTGACACGAGAGTGACCAGCCTCACTCATCCCTGAATGGCATTTCTTTTGAAATTGATTTTAACCAATCTTAACAACTTTCTTTGAACTTTTTTATGTAGGAAGAAACTTAACCTAACCTAAGAATTGAGACATTTACTGTTTGCAGATTTTTTTTGTTTTTTTTTTATGTGTCCAACTCTGGGCATAGGCTTCACAGCCTGCTATCAAGGCCCAGCAGTCCTCCTACGTATTATACACCTCTACATGTCACCACTTTGGCGCTAACACCCACCGTCCATATTGAGTACAGCTAGGGCTGTCTCATACAGGACTGGTGTTTGGTATTAGCGGGGGTATTTTTACGACATGTCGGCGGGTCTTCTGGTATATCAGTAAAGCTTGATTTAATGACATTCAAATCCTTAAACTGTTCCCTGCCCCAGCGAGGATTCGAACCTGGGTCCGTCGGGACTGCAAGCCACCTCTCTACCGATCGAGCCACCTCCCCCCCCAATGACATGAAAACTTGTAAGAAAAGGTTACTAGAAATGAAGTGTAAGTGGTCTTAGTTTTTTTTTTCCCCCTCTTCTCCCACTTTCTCTCCTTTAATCCTCTTCTGTCTTTCTTTCCTTCATTCTTTCCTCTTCCTTCTGCCTGTGGGTGACTCTACACTGAGTGACAAGCCAGATGGTTTCCTGTACACCAGGAAACCATTTACTACACTGGGTGGTAACCATAACACCAAATTATGGTGCCTGGTGGTTTAGTGGGTAATTATGGCACTCCAATTGGGTCCAAGGGGTGGTTGGGGTTTATTGCTCACGTAATGCCATTCAGGGATGAGCGAGGCTGGTCACTCTCATCTTAAATGTCAGGACCAACTTGCCTAGCCCCGGCCTCCTATGCTCCTGTGTGGGGCGACACAGGATTGGATAATGAATGGGTGGACATCATCATCATCAGTCTATCTGTCAAATCTATCCATTAGTATTATTTTACACTTTATGATTATTCTTGTTCACATTGTATATGCTTACATGACCGTTTCTGTGGTATTTTGACTTATTTTTTTTTGACCTATTTTATGTGAAATTATTCCCCCCCAAAATGTAGTAACATTATAGAAAAGGCTGTAGCATGATACATATGTGACAAATGGAACACAGAACATGATAAGGTAAGTGAAAATAGCTATATTATACACACACACAGTACACACACACACACACACACACACGGAGTGGCACCCTCAGCGAGAAGACGTGTTTCAAACCGCCTCAACAAACCCTAAGTAGTTTTCAGGAATTGTCCTGTCTCCAGTCTTGTTAATAATTTTAAGTATTGCAAGTTATTATAGTCTATCAAAAATGTAAAGAACAGTTGTCATTAAGTATACATGAATGTTTTTATAGGAATTTTGGGAATAGCTGTTCAGTTTAGTACTGTAACCGACCTTAAAGATGGCCGACCTTGTAAACACTCGAGAACCGGAATTCCCAGGATTTGACAGTGAAACAAATGTAATGGACCTGGTTAAAACATTGATTATGAGAATTAGTGGTCTAGAAAAGAAAGTGGAGGATCTAGTATCAAGAGACATGCCTGAAAAGACCGAAAATACTATACAGAGTTTGATCCAGGCCAATGAGACAGCGAACCAGGAGATCCAGAATTTAAAACGAGAAAATATTGAATTACGGAGAAAACTAGAAGAAAGCAGTAACCAAACAGAGAAGGTAAGTAGTGTGTTAGAAGAGCAAAAGGCAAAATGGGCACATGTGGAAGAAGAACAGAAAGAAGTAGTCAGTTTAAGGGAAATTATTCAGGAAGAAAGGGAAATGAACAAGAAAAAAATGGAAGAAAATGTAGTGAAAATATTGAAGAAAAAAGAGAAAATAGTGAGAGAAACAGTAGAAAGGAACAGATGTGTGATAATATTTGGAAACAGGGAGGAAGAAGAAAAAGTTAGGTCTGTGAGACTCGAGAGAGACTCAAATCAGGTGAGGCAAATATTGGACAAGATCGATCCCGAAGGAAACAAGTGGGAAAAAGAAGTTGAGGAAGTAAGGAGGATAGGGCCATATAAGAAAGGGGAAGCAAGACCAATGAGAGTTAAGATGTCTTCAGAAAGTGTTGTAAATGACATACTTAAGGTGACCTGGAAACTAAGTAAAGAGGCAGGAATGGAAAATATTATAGTAAGAAAAGACTTGAATGAAGAAGAAAGAGAAGTCTTAAAATCTTTGAAGGACCAAGTAAAGGAAAAAAATGACAGGAGGACAGAGGAAGAACGTAAAACTTTTTTTTGGAGAGTGATGGATACGAAAGCAAGGAAGTGGTATGTGAAGAACTAGACATGAAGGGAACAAAGGGGATGGATATGAATATGAAAAAGAGAAGAACGAGTAAAGATAACAACAGTGCAGTAAATCTGAGCATCATGTATAGTAACGTAGATGGATTAATATCTAAGAAAGGGGAAATTGGAGACTACTTAAATGAAAATAAACCTGAAATTGTTTGCCTAGTAGAGACTAAATTGCCCCGAGATGTCGATATAAAATTATTTGGCTGGAATAATTATAAGATTTGGAGGAAGGACAGAGAAGGCAAATTTGGGGGAGGAATAGTGATATTAACCCATAATGACCTAAGAGTAAAGAATATAGAAATTGAAAATACTAAGGCTGAACTTTTGGGAGTTGAAATAGAGGACAATTATGGAGAAAAAACGGATGTAATAGTTTTTTATATGCCCCCCAAAACTAGGGCATGGACAAAGGAAGATTACGAACAGTTAATAAGTGAATCCATTATTAGGCTAGAAATGTTAATTGAACGAAGAAATAGAATAATATTAATGGGAGATTTTAACTGTAGAGAAGTTGATTGGGAAAGTATGGATGCTGGGAACAATGAAGAATCATGGGGAAATAAATTAATGGAATTGATGATGGAAAACATGTTAACCCAGTTGATCAAAGAAAACACAAGAATTAGGGGTGTTGATGAACCATCCAGGCTTGACCTATTATTCACAAAGGACCCAAATGATGTGAGGAACATAACCTACCAGTGCCACTTTGGTAAAAGTGATCATCTGGTAATTGAGATGGATGTGGTAGGAGTGAGGGAAGGAGAAAGAGATGAAAAACACAGAGAAAATAGATACAATTATGGGAAGGCAGACTTTGCTTCCCTGAGAAACTTTTTCCAAAATGTAGAATGGAGTAAAATGAATATGATCACAAATGTTGATGAGAAATATGAGTTTTTGATAGAAGTATATAAAACAGGAGTTACTAAGTATGTCCCAAAATTTTCTGCAGCTATGGAAAGGAAGAAAGAATGGTTTAACAACAGATGTAGGATGGCACAAGAGGCAAGAAAAAAAGCATGGAAGAAAGTGAGAAGAAGGTATAGTGAAAGGGCCTGGGAGGAGTACAAGCAGGTTAGAAATGAATATGTAAGGATACGGAGAGAAGAGGAAAGGAAATACGAAAAAGATATTGTATCTCACTGTAAAAAAGAGCCAAAACTATTTTATAGGTTTGTAAATGGCAAAATGAAAGTTAAGGACAGTATAATACGACTGAGGGATGGAGATGAAACATACGAAAGAGAGGAAGACTTGTGTGAAATAATGAACAACAAGCTACAGTCAGTTTATGTATTGGAAGACGAATTTAGGGAGCCTGAAATGGAACCCAGGCTGATGAGAATGACCGAAATTACAGTTGACATGGATGAGGTGCTACAGCTGATGAAGGATTTGGATGTGAGAAAAGCAATGGGACCAGATGGTGTGGCTGGATGGATCCTGAAGGAATGTGCCGACCAGTTAGTGTGGCCAGTTTATGTCATTATCAAAACCTCGCTTGAAAAGGGACAGTTACCTAAAGATTGGAAAAGAGCAAGTATTGTGCCAATCTTTAAGGGAGGAGATAGGGAGGATCCACTTAATTATAGACCTGTGTCACTTACTTGTATTGTTTGTAAAATCTGTGAGAAAGTTATTAGAAAAAGATGGATAAAGTATTTAGAAGAAAATGAAGTGATAACACCAAGACAGTTTGGTTTTAGGGAAGGAAGATCATGTATTACTAACCTACTAAGTTTCTACAGTAGAGTAACAGATGTCATACAGGAGAGAGAGGGATGGGCAGACTGTGTCTATCTGGATCTTAAGAAAGCATTTGACAGGGTACCCTATAAGAGACTACTGTGGAAGTTGAGGACATTTGGAGGGGTGCATGGGAAACTATTAAAGTGGATGGGAGATTATTTGATAGGAAGGCAGATGAGAACAGTAATAAGAGACAAGGTATCACAATGGAGAAATGTGACTAGTGGAGTACCCCAGGGCTCTGTCCTGGCCCCAGTAATGTTTCTGATATATGTAAATGATTTGCCAGAGGGTTTGAATAGTTACATGAGTATGTTTGCAGATGATGCTAAAATTATGAAACATATTAAATGTATTGATAGTTGTAAAGAACTGCAAGAGGACTTGGACAAAATACACAGCTGGAGCCAGACTTGGAAAATGGACTTTAATGCCAAGAAGTGTCATGTATTAGAAATGGGTATAAGTGAAAGAAGACCACACTGGACATATAAAATGGGCAATGAGATGATTAGTAAAAGAAAGGATGAGAAAGATTTGGGAGTGATTATTCGGGATGACTTGTCACCAGAAAAGCATATAAACAAAATTATTGGGGGAACTTATGGATTACTGACAAACATGAGAGTGGCTTTTAATTATATGGATGAAGATATGTTGAGGGAGTTGATAGTGACCATGATAAGACCAAGACTAGAGTATGCGGCGGTGGTATGGTCACCTCATTTGAAGAAGCATATTGATAAACTAGAAAGGGTCCAACGGATGGCAACGAAGATGATACCGTGTTTAAGGGAACTCACCTACGAGGAGAGATTGGAAAAACTGAAGTTACCAACATTGCACGAGAGAAGGGAAAGAGGTGACTTGATCACGATATTTAGAAATGTAAGAGAATTGGAAAGGGTGGATAGAGAGGATCTTTTTGTGTTGGATGATGGAAGAACAAGAGGTCATGGCTTCAAGTTGAGGAAAAGTAGATGTCTTAATGATCTCAAAAAGTTCAGTTTCCCGAATAGAAGCATAAGTATTTGGAATGACTTAGACGAAGAGGTGGTGCAGGCGAAAAACATTCATGTATTTAAAACTAGATTAGATGAATGTAGATATGGAGACGGGACAACACGAGCTTAGCTCAATTCCTGTATACTACAAATAGGTAAATACANAAGTCACCTATCCAAGACTGAAACAAAAATGACAACCCACCATAATTCCTGTGTCAGTCCAAGTTGTCTCCAAGACCAAAACAAACACTATCACACCAAGACAGGCAGCATTACTCACGTACAGTAAATCATTGCAACAACACAACAAACACACTTGCGCAAAGTTGGCCTGGTGCTACATGATGTATAGGCCTACAGTAGCACGTGGCTTGGCTGAGAGGTGACGATAGCTGGGGGGCACACAAGCAGGTTATAAAAAAGATACAGGGTCGGGCAGTGGATGTTGGAGCGGCCGTAGTGAGAGGAGGCAGTGTTTGGAAACTCCCTGTACTGTTGTTTGCAGATGATACCAGCCACTGGTAAGCTGGTGGGCTAGGGGTCCCAGATCCATTGCCTGGACCTGGGACTGTGCAGTGGGTGGGGCCTGTGGAATGTTTACCCCCACTTTATCTCTTCTGACTGTGACTAAATACAATTATAAGCATCAAAGCAAGCCTGAGGACAGTAAATCACCCAGAGGGATGGCATGTTTGCAGGAAGTCCAGTACAGGGGTGGATCAGCCAGAAAGATTGTTGGGAAGGATTGCTACTATAAGTTGTTCCGGCAGGAGGGGACTGACGGATATGGGGGTGTGGGTGTGTTGGTTGCAGAGAAATGGGTGGAATATGTTATGGATGTTATGAGAGTCAGTGATAGGATATTGGTAGAAATTCATTGCAATTGTATCGGCATATGCTCCACAGGCAGGGTTGGATGAGGTAAAGAAGGATAGATTTTGGGATGATTTAATACGTGTGGTAGGTGGTATGGGGGATGATGAGACAGTGGTTTTGGGAGGGGACTTAAATGATCTTGAAGGTGACACAGCTCAAGTTTATGAAGGGGGATGTGCATATGGTATGAGAAGTGTGGAAGGGAAACAAATTCTCGAATTAGGGGAGGCAATGGACATGATTGTGTGCAACACACATTTTAGAAAAACAGTGAGCAGCTTGGACCCTGTTGGAAGGACAGAAGTCAGGAGTGAGAGCAGTGGAAATGAGTTATTTGAGAGGAGCATGTGGAGTGTATGTGAGTGAGGTGAAGGGGACGAGAGGGAGGGGGAGGCCAGGGATGAGATGGAGGGATGGAGTGGAGAGGTATATGAGAGAGGGGGGTGTGAGCTGGGAGCGGTATAGTGAAATGGCGGGGACAGAGCGACATGGAGGCGATTTGTTTGTGGCCACCCTGTGCGGGATTGAGGCGTCTGACAATAGATAGATTGATAGATAGGTTGATTATGTATGAGTCTGGGGACAGTAGCATTCAGATAGATTATTTTCTGGTCAGATAGATTATTATGGCTATGTACGTGGGTGCTCGCACCCAGGTAAGAGTGAATGGAGTTTTGAGTGATGAGTTTTTCGTGAATGTTGGTGTGCATCAGAGGTCAGTTTTGAGTCCCGTGTTGTTTATCATGGTACTTGAAGCCCTCTCACGTGACTTCAGAGATGGACTTCCGTGGGAGATGTTGTATGCTGATGATTTGGTATTGATTGCAGAGGATGAAAAGGAGGCAGAGGAAAGATTTATGAATTGGAGAGATGGTATGGGGCACAAGGGCTTAAGGGTAAATGCAGATAAAACAAAAGTGATGATATCTAGGGTTGTTGGTGGTACAATCAGAGGAGAGGGAGAGTGGCCATGTGCAGTTTGCCACAAAGGTGTGGGAAGTAATTCCATCTTGTGCAGTGTTTGTGATAAATGGATGCACAGGAGATGTAGTGGTATTAGAGGTAGTTTTATTATTTATATTATTGCCTAACACCATAATCCCGTAAGGGGTGGCCATTTGCTTTGAGTTATTTGTTTGACGGGGAGGGGCACTAACCCTCCACCAACCCACTTGTTCACACGTAGGGAGCACGTTTAGTTTGGTTACATGGTTACCATCCAGCATTGTAAATGGTTTCTTGGCCTACAGGAAACCATTTCGCTTGTCACTCAATGTAAAGCCACCTGTAGAGGAAAGGAAAGCAATTAGAAGTGACAGGAAAGAAGGAAGAAATAGGGAAAGAGGAGGGCAGGCACAGAAAAGAGTGATAAAGGCTAAGAAAGAAGTAAGCAGCACTACATCAAGTGAGTGGATGATGGTTGCCACCACCTACGACCAGTTAGAGGTAGACTGCGAGATAATGCTGATTTTATGTGTGTGGCGTGTCGGGGAGGGCAGGTGGAGATTGTTAGGCGTGAGAGGGTTGAACTTGCAGGTGAGTCTCTTGGGTGTGTAGAAGAATTTTGTTATTTTGGAGACATGTTATGTGCCGGAGGTGGGGCGTGAGCTAACTCGGTTGCCAGGGTGAGAAGTTGTTGGAAGAAGTTCAGGGAGCTGTTGCCTCTCCTGACATTGAGAGGACTCTCCTTATGTGCTAAGGGGTCTTTGTATGCAGCATGTGTTAGGAGTGTGATGCTGTTTGTTAGTGAGACCTGGGCAGTAAAGGAAGAGGATATTCGCAGGCTTAAACGTCCAAAAATGACAATGATTAGGTGGATGTGCAGTGCGTCCCTGCTTGCAAGACCTGGGGTGGGTTGGGTTTACTGTGGAAGAGTTGAGAGGTAGGATGGGACTGGAGTGTATTGGTGTTGTGATGAGGAGAGGTAGGCTGAGGTGGTATGGACATGTGGAGAGGATGGGGGATGATAATTGGGTGCAGAGGGTGAGAAATGTTAATATTGGGAGAGGGGTAGACCGAGAAAGACATGGGATGAAGTCATTAAGTGTGATCTTAGGGTTAAGGGACTGAACAGGGAGTCTGCCAAAGATCGACCAGCTTGGAGAGCCACCATCAGGTGACCAAGGCCGACACATGCAAGCATGTTTGAGCCTTCAAAAATGAAAACGGGAGGGAATGGGGATCATGTAGAAAATAGCGTGATTGACTGAGTGCTCGTAGGGTGGTTGCTGCTGGGAATGGTTGCTGAATGAGGGCCATGAGAGTACAATGTGGAGATCTGTCAGATCATATGATTGTGGTATGCAAGATTATGGTGAGAGGAGTGAGGCGGATCAGGAGAGAGAGGAACAGTCAGGGAGAAAGATTGAAAGTTGAGAAGCCGAGGGTTAAAGATATGGCAGGTGAATACAGGACCATAGTAAGGGAGAATCAGTGAATTGGAATTGAATGGATCTGGACAGCTTGTGGAGTTCATTTAGGGGTTGCTTAGTTAGGAATGCTAAAGCGGTGTGTGTGTTGTGGCATGAGTAACAACAAAGAAGAAAGGTATGGCATGGTGGGATGATGAGGTTAAGAGAGCAATGGAGGAAAAAGAGGAAGCAGTGGCTAGAGTGGTTGCAGGACAGGGGTTCAGTTGAAATAAGAACTGAATATATTGAGAGCAAGAAGCACGTAAAGAAAATAGTGAAGAGGAAAAAGGAGGAGGTAAATAATGATTTAGGAAGATAAATGAATGCAAACTGCTCTCATAATAGGAAGTTATTCTGGATAGAGGTGTTGAAATGTAGAAGAGAAAGCAGAAAGAAATGTGATTGTGTGAAGGATGTATGTGGTAGATTATTAACCCATGGTGATGAAGCAAGGAGCAGATGGAAATAATATTTTGAAAGCCTGATGAATGGGAATTGAGAGTACAGAGCGGTTGTAAACATGAATGGTTTTGGGGGTGTGCAGAGAAAGAATGCAGTGCCAGGAGACGTGACACTCCACAGGTGAAGAGTGCTGTGAAGCGGCTGAAAAAAGGGAAAGCAGCTGGGTTGATGAGGTGTATGCAGAGATGATTAAGTGTAGTGGAGAGTGTGGAGTGAAATGCTTGCTGGAGATATGTAAGAAGGCTGGATGAATAGAATTATCGTGGCAAAAGTTTATTGAGTTAGGTAGAGAAGGTATGTGGAACAATTAAAATAGAGATAGAGAGATATCAGAAGTCCTAGTGAGTAATGAACAGGGTGGCTCTAGGAGTTGCAGAGGATGTGTGGATCAAATATTTGCAGTGAGGCAGATAGCAGAGAAGGCTTTTGAGAAGGACCATAAGGTGTTTATGGATCTGGATAAAGCATACAACACAGTGGAGAGAGAAGGATTGTGGAAGGTTATGCACAAGTACGGTTTAGATGGTAAGCTGCTAGGTGCCGTTAAGAGTTTTTTTGATGGTAGTGAAGCATGTGTAATGGTTAATGGACATCTAAGTGAATGGTTCACGATCGATGTGGGCGTGCGACAAAGTTGTGGGATTTATCCGTTGTTGTTCAATACAATATATATATGGATGGAGTGATGCGAGACATAAAAACATGAGTAATGGAGAAGGGGATGGGGTTGGTAATGATGGTGATGGATGGATTATCTCAAATTTGTTGTATGCTGATGATGCAGTACTACTTGCAGTTACTGAACCAGGACTTGGTAGGTAATCAAGGCTGATGACTGCAGTTATTTAGGAACTTTTACAACCAAATGAACGAAAGAGTGAAAGGTAACCTGAAAAACTATTATGCAGTATACGACATGAACGGGATTTTTGAAATGGATGTGTAGTGGGTCCGTGAATGTGTGACCTGGGGGGGAGGTTGTAGATTTGCATTTTAAGAGTTGAGAGGAAGGTTGGGACTGGAGTTTATTCATGCTATGGTGAGGAGGGATAAATTGAGATGGTTTGTGCGTGGAGAGGATGGAGGATAACAACTGGGTGCGGAAAGTGAGAAATGAGAACACTGGGGGTAGGATTGTGAGAGGCAGACTGAAAAATACGTGGGACAAGGTCATAGAATTTGACCTTATTGTTACAGGACTGAATAGGGAGGCTGCCAGAGATTGACCAGCGTTGAGAGCTGCCATTAGGTGAAGTAGGGTAATGCATGCATGCATGTTAGAGCCTGTACAAACCACACAGTACAGTATGATAGGGCAGCTTCAGGAGAATTATGTAATAAAGAAAAGGGAGTTGTAATGCTGTACAGCATTGAGACTTTTGCTATTATGGAAGAGGGTATTAATAAGGTGAAACATACAGAGATGAAATGTGCAGATGGATATGTAGTTTGTCCTTGAATGACAGGCCTGGTGGGGTTAGGATTGTAAGCAAAGAGTGAAGAGGAAGAATGGGACCTGAATTATTTAGAGATGTGATAAGAAGGGCCTTAGTGATGCCAGAGAGGATGGAGGTTGACAACTGGGTTGGGAGGGTGAGATGTGAATACTGAGGGTAGTGTTGTGAGAAATAGAC
>JAGKTI010020698.1:0-16179 GCA_018397915.1 Birgus latro | reverse complement strand
TGTTTGTGTGTGTGTGTGTGTGTATAAGATTGTTTGTGTGTGTGTGTATATTTGTCTTTGTGCATGTGTGTGTGTGTGTGTGTGTGCGTGCGTGGGTGCGTGTGTGCGTGCGTGCGTTCGTGTGCCTAGTAATTCCCACACACTCAAACTATTTATATTTCAGGTGTGCAGATGAGGTCAGGGATATCGCTCCTCTTCTTGGCCATACAAATACTAAACACTTACACAATTTTCTGAAAAAACATACTGGATTCCTATGACCACATCACTGGGTTTCAAAAATCATTGGTCACTGTCTCTTTATTTATCGCAAGGAAAGTGATGGATATGTGTGTCAGAACTAGTAGCTCAGTTTTGGCCTTTCCCTGGACCGGGAATTATTTAAATGGAATAATTATCCTTATTTATATTTAGTTGTGAGGATGCAACACACGTAGTTTTGTTTACTTTTTAACAGAGCGCATCCAAGAGCGGCCATGTCCATCTGCTTCTCACTAATGATTTTCGTGCGAGGTGCTACATTCCTCTAGATTTTAGGGACTGAAGCCACAACTCACCATGCCAAACCATACCATACCATACCACACAACCCCACTCCACACCACACTACCCCACACCTCACATTCCCACACCGCATCACCCCACACTACGCTACCCCACACCTCACCATACCACACTATACCAGCCTCTCACACCACACCGTACCACACCATACGCTGCCTCCCACACCACACCACACCAAGAGGATTAACCAAAGGGGCCTGAAGCTCCCGCATCTAGTAATTCTGAGCATGTTTACAGGTAACTCCACACCCAGTCCCTAGGTCACGCCTTCCACAGATCACATAACAGATGGACAGCCGGAGTAACTGAGTGCCAGGCCAGAGATGAAGTGAGAGGATGAGCAACACAGAGAACAGGAAAGAGCGATAATACTCACAAATCCACCGAGATAGGACGGAAGAAGCTAACAATCAGTGGATCAGAGTGGAGAAAGGTGAGAGGGGTCCTTATCATGCAGTAGTGTGTCACAGGCTGATAGTGATGATATTGATGGTGATAATGATGATGATGCTGATGGTGGTGACGCTTTAAAGTCCCGACGATGGAAAGCAGAGAATGCACAGTGAGGCTGCATGGTCAGGAAACGGAGAATGTGAGTGCATTTAAGCATTTATGTAATGTGATGAATACGGATGGAAGATTAGAGGATGAAGTGACTGAAATGGTACATCAGGCAAGGAGGGTTGCTTGATCTCTAAAAACAGTGATTAGGAATAGGGAACTGAGGATGAAAGTATAAATAAATGGGGGCACTGCATGCTGTGATTCCCACTTTAAAGTATGGATGTGATGCTTGGATCCTGTTGGAAGGCCACAAGTCAAGAGTGAGAGCAGTAGAAGTGAGTTATTGGAGAGGAGCATGTGTAGTTCCATAGAGAGACAGGTGAAGGAGAGTTGTGATGCTGATGTGGATGAGTTTAATAGCGTTAAGAGAAATACTTCGAGAAGATTTGGCCATGTGGAGAGGAAGGAGAACAAGAAAATGACTAGAAGAGTGCATGTCAGCTAGGTGGAAGGGTAGAGGGGAAGGGGGAGACCAATGATGAGATGGAGGGAAAGAATAGAAGTATATGAGTGGGTTATATGAGCTAAATTGTAAAGGACAGGGCATAATGGAGGCGATTTGCTTGTGGCAGCCCTTTGCGGGATTAAGGCGTCTGGCTATAAACATATAGATAAACAGATAGATAGATAGATAGGTGGTGATGATAATATGATGATGATGAGGAGGAGGAGGAGGAGGAGAAGGAGGAGAATGGTAATGATAATGAGAATGAGGATGTAGATGATAATGATGGTGACGACGACAACTACTGTGATGATGATGATGATGACGATGATTTTTGTCGGCAGGTGGAAGGACGAAGCGGCAGGAACTCTACCATCGGTCCAAGCATCCACGATTCCCCATCCATCCATCCTTCCGTCCATCCATCCATCTCGCTTGAGGTTAAAAGCTAAATCTGGTTTATTTTCTATCTCCAGACTTTCTAAAGCATTGCTCTGTGATGCAGTCAAACTTACCCTACACCACCCTACCCTGCCTTACCTTACCCTACTTGTCTTAACCTGCCCTACCCAGCCCTTCTTACCATACCCTACCCTCCTTACCATACCCTACCCTGCCTTACACATGTACAAGAAATATAGGTGCATCTCCAGACTCAGTGCACTCAGAACACTTGCAGGGACAGACTCTGAGTAACTAAATGAAACACACTTCCTTCTGAACAAATGCTACACCAGATAAGTGATGTCCTTTGCCTACTAAGCTTGGTCCCCCATCCTGTCTAACACCCACTACAACACCTTGCAAAGCGTACACATCAACACTCGTCCTTGTCCCTGTGCCCACCTATCCACCAGATTCCAATGAGGTCCAATAGCAACTCTTTTGGAGACGTCTTGTTCACAGGCAGACAGACCAACACGCACACAGACAGACAGATTCGGGTGAATACATAACCTAAGATGACGGAGGTAACCAGGCATATAAAGCAGCTGCCAGACAAACACTATGAAACCCTTTTGAACAGCATCCCATCTCCAAAAATCCCAGCATCCCACCACCTGCATCCCACCACCTGCATCCCACCTCCAGCATCCAACCTCCAAAAAATGATGAAACGCCTACACACTTACATAATGCACAAGGTAATAAGTATAGCATCTTGATCATAACACTATATTACAAGCTTCCTCCCCCATCCTGACATCCACCCATCAAAGGTGTCCTACCTAACTACCATACAATACCCTACCCTACCTGACTCGACTACACCCTCCCTTACCTACCCTGCTCTAGTCCACTACCCTACTACCATCCACTAACATTCCCAACCCTACTGCAACCTTCCCTATCCCTACCTACAATGCATCATATTTGAAAGTTTCCCCACTCTGCCTCCCATGCCACTCCATAGCCATGTACCTGATAATTTTCATGAGTTTTCAAGACATTTGTTTGAGTAAATTTTTATGAGTTTTCAAGACATTTGTTGGAGTAAAAGTTTGACTGGAATTTTATTAGACTGGACAAATTTCTTCATTACGTATTTTCTATGTGTGTTTATTAATTGTATCTGTCTATTTTATTTATATTTAAGTTTGTCGTAGCTCAGTATAGGAAGATATTCAGTTTTAAAACCACCTTAAATTCAAAAGATAAGGACACAAGGCAGAAAACTTCAGTGTTTATTATTAATACTTCATTATAAAATACATTAACAGATACAGCTATATAAAACATGCATTCAAAAGTAGCATTTGGCCAAATAACATCGTGGAGGGGAGCGATCCGACTTGCAAGGGAGATGGCACCGTCACCTCCAAGTTTCTCAAGGCAGGGGAGATCACACCAGTGTCAGTTTTGCCAGGGCAGGGGAGACCAACACCACACCACCATCACTATCAGTCTTATGGCAGCGGGGACCACACTATCACCAGCATTCTTCTCAGGGCGGGACAGATCACACTGTCTTCTCACAGCAGGGATCACACTATCACCAGCAGTCTTCTCAGGGCAGGACAGATCACACTAAGTCTTCTCAATATCACCAGCAGTCTTCTCATGGCAGGACAGATCACACTAAGCCTTCTCACAGCAGGGATCACACTATCACCAACAGTCTTCTTAGGCAGCACAGATCACACTGTCTTCTCACAGCAGGGATCACACTATCACCAGCAGGCTTTTCACGGTAGGGGAGGCCAACACCACACCTCACCACGAATCTTATGGCAGGAGAGATCACACAGCCACTGTCAGTCTCCTCACAGGTGGGATAACCACCACAGAACCGGTCAGTCTTCTCGCATCAGGGCAGGTCACACCACCAGGATTCTCACGGCAAGGGATGAGTCCATTTTTCAGCAGGGCACAACCAGTCTTGCAAGGCAGAAGGGTAAAAACGACAGATGCAGACAACCTGTGAAGCAGAAGTAGACGAGTATTAGTTCAAATCGACAAGCTTTATTACAGAATTATTATTTCCCAGAACAACTGTCTTCATTATCATTCTTAAGACTGACTTATATCCTCTTTCATAATAGTATTTTTGTATATGGCTATTACCTTCTAACACCTGGCTTCTCTCGGCAGGTGAGGGCACATCACCAGCAGCAGCAAGTCATATCACGGCAGGGAAAGACACCACACCTTGCCACCACCATCACCACCACCACCACCATGCATCTCATGGCAGGGGAAGATCTCACGGCAGGGGAAGACACCACACCACACCACCAGGCTTCTCAAGGCAGGGGAGACCAAACTTCAACAGGGCATGACCAGTCTGGCCAGGAAGCAGCGTCAAGGCAGCAGACTCCAGCACGACCTGTGGACCAGATGTGTATTAGTTCGAATCAGTGTCAGCATTAGTTATTTAATCTTTCACTGCAGAAACCACATTAAAACTATTCTTTCTAGCACCGTTTTCTTAAGATTATTTCTACGTATGTTATAACTGTTTATAATAATGTGTAATATGCAAGACAGGTAAGATAGAGGTGCTAGGGAGTCTCAGACAACGGGAATATGTACAGTACCTTATTTCCACACTAAACCAAGTCAATATGTCTGACTTTAAGGGACCCAAAGCTAGAAAAGCTTAGTGATAGTGATGTATTTAATATCAGCAAAAGGCTAAAGTATGCTAGGCTTCACTCAGTTCAAGTCTCTGAAGCCTATGTGAGTCTCAGTTGTTAGCTATAGATCTGAGTCTATTAATTACTTAGCGAAAACGTGAGCCATTCAACAGGTAATTATTAAATGATTACAATCAGATGTACGAGTAATTGTAACCAATAAAATTTATGTTACGAGTTTTGTGTATGTTATTGATCCCCATGTACGAAAAAATGGTGTCTTTGAATACCTGACTTTCTGGATTTACCGAAAATGTCAAAATGACAAGATTTTACGAAAACACAAAACAAAAGTTTTAGAATTATCAAAATAATAATAAAAAGGACAGTGTATCAAGACAAAGTTGGATTGACTGAATATCCATAACAAAACTGATGGGTCCTGGAAACATAAAGCACCCTAAAATAAATCCCGAGACACTTCATAATACCATAAGAACACTACCTGCCTCGATAAAGAGCAGAGTGACAGGCCAAGTAATTCGGTCCTCGTCAGACAGGGAACAAAGCTGCCTGGCCAGCTGTGTCACTGTCATAACCTCTGAAGACCATGCCATCGCCACCTTTACCCACACACACAGAGCTGTATCTATAACTGCTTCGGGTGTCACGTGTTGTATGATGATGATGATGATGATGAAGGGGAGACCCAAGTATTTGTTATTCCCCCCCGAAAATTTTTTGGTGTAACGTTTTCTATGATTAATAAAGGGGATACTGTGCTATTTTACTAACTTTAAACGTCTATCCCCAGGTCCCTACGTTTCTGAGGGTGCAATGAATGGTACTTTGTGGTGAATTCCATTTATTAGATAGCAATAAGATCAATTACACTCGTATTCTTCGTTTTATCATGCCCTTGTTGCTGTTGCTCTCGTCGTTCTTGTGGTCGTAGGCTGGTCTGTAGGTGATCCCAGTGGACTGCAGGCTGAAGTTTTCCTTTCCTGAAGTCCATCATCCTCCTGTAGGGAGATAGGGGCCATTTAGAGCTGGTTATGTGACCTGGTAGCTCCATCGCCTCGTGTGGCGTGTTGTGGTGTTTGTATTATATATGTAATGATACAGTGTGCTGTGCTGTAACAAAAACTTCCTATTAAATAAATATAAATAGAGCAAATAGGTCAATTATTGGTTTAATTTGCCGTGAAAACTCAGTCGTACGTCTGGCAAACAAATTATTTACCTACTTGATCGTACAGCACACATAACACAAAAACTTTAAGAAACTATTAAAATCCATTGAAAAACATTAATATATCTCTAGTACATTACCTCATGGAAGAAAATCAGGTGGAATTACAAGTATATTATGGAGAATAGTGTGTAAAATCCTCCGTGCTGGGGTCAGAGTGGAGTCGGGGCAGAGAGATCAGTTATAGCCAGACCGCCGTGATGAGAGGTCTGGTGTGCAGCTGTACTCTGCCAAATTCGCCGGTTGTACTGTCTCGATGTCTGTCTCTGTCTCTATCGCTGTCTATATCCATTTCTATCTGTCTGTCCGCCTCTTATACGCACACAAACACAACTTTACACCATACCATCGTCATATACACCATTGATATAATTACACTGTATGCTATAATTCTTTAACCACCCCAATCTCTCTCTCTCTCTCTCTCTCTCTCTCTCTCTCTCTCTCTTTCACACACACACGCGCACACACACACACACACACAATCTTTACACTATACCTCCATCCGTTGGGTGAGAGGTTATGGGTGACGAGAACAAGGCCCTCCAAACAGGCTACTTCTCCCCCACTGGGTGTGTTCCTAGAGCGCATACCTCCCTGGGCGATGAGAGTGGTGGTGTTGCTGGTTGTGTTGTGGCTCAGGCCCTGGTGCTGTTGGTGATAAAGATCATGTGAAATTCCATCGACATACATAACATAGACACCTATACCATGACTTAACACACGGACATATACACGTCTCTCTCTCTCTCTCTCTCTCTCACACACACACACACACACACACACACACACACACACACACACACATTTTTATTCAGTCCAGACTTAAGGTGTTAAGTATATGGTTTGTGGGTTGTCCGTGTGTGTGTGTGTGTGTGTGTGTGTGTGTGTGTGTGTGTGTGTGTGTGAGAAGGGGATTACACACACACACACACACACACACACACACACACACACACACACACACACACACACACACACACACACGGACAACCCACAAACCATATACTTAACACCTTAAGTCTGGACTGAATAAAAATGTGTTAGCGGAGGTATAACTACAGGTATTAACAATCAGGCTCCTATGAACCAAACAACTGGATGGAATCGTCTGAGTTAGCTCGAATAAAACTACGAGAAATCCCACCACCAGAAGACAGACTAAAATACCTAGGACATGACTATCCCCCCTAAAAATGCTTCATGATAATCTCCTTTGGCTTCCTTGTATGGACTTTGAAATATTGATTGAGAGCTTAATGCTAATAGATAACGATCCGAGACAGAATCAAGTAGGGAAATGAAGCTTATTAATTTTTTAGTCCTGTAGATTAATTAGGCATAAATAATTGGGTGGGATGTGTTTAGGAATAGGAAATATAGAAAGTATCATGAGCAAAGGATATAAAGCTATCGTAGGAAAACAATGACTCGTAAGGTTGGTTTCGAAGCAATATGTTATAATTTATCATTTAACTTAGGGTATGATTTATGCGAGATCTGACCTAGCTTTATATATTCTACTAGGAAATCAAGGAGTATAGCACTAGAAGTAGCAATAACAGCATAAACAGACCTTAAAATGGCGGAAAACAAACCGAGTCAAGGCTGTGGAGGCAGGAGTGGTCCTGGTGGCGGTGCAGTGAACTAACCAAGCTGATGACGTTAAGCTGGCGACCACTGCATCTCATTTGTACCCCAGACGCCCTACAGGACGGACCTCCCGGCTCCACCTGCCCAGCTGATGGACTTTGGCGATTTTTCTCCTCCATTTCAGGTCTGTTTTGGGAAGTTAAATGCCTATTATTTCAAGCATGACTTATTTTCCAAGTTTTTGGTGTCTTTCGGTCAAAACGAAGCTCGAATTTAATTTTTGTAAATTTTTTTTTTTAAGAAATAGCCAGATATTCTTAGGAATTTTACCGGTCTTTGCAATATGTCTGCCAGTGAGGTGAAGGAAGCCGGCAGGCTGTACTTTCATCTTAGTGAAATTTCAATACTACCAACACCAGTGTCCTCATTACTGCCTGCTGTCTACCTTATTCATTTCAATATACATAAATATACAGTAAGACTTTTTCTTACTCTGCCACAAACAGTAAGACTGGAAATAGCCACATATGTTGAGGCCTGATCGTGAATAAATCCTCCTGTTAACCCCAGTAAACCGATGACGAATTATCCTATTTTATTCCTCGCATTTGAAGACAACTGCATTTACCTTAATTTTTACGAATTTAAAGAGTTATAGGTATTTTGTCTGTAACTGGGTAATTATTTTCAAACTAGGGATTATTATTTCGAACTGGGGGGATTAGACACATCATTCATTAATCCCTTAGCTACGAGAGATACCACAAGCTGAATAAAAGCGTCTGGTGGTTGCCTGATGACAGACTGGAAGGGGTATTACAGGATCAATTTCTGCCCCTGATAGGCTTTCAATACTGCCATTAACTCCTTCACTATAACGTATTTTGCCAATTAGTCTCGCTATTTCCAAACTATTTAAATCAGCCTAATTTATGATCTAAAGGGGTTTGATACAGCCTTAATCCCTTCACTATTACAAGTCCTATGTTGAATAAAATCGTCTGAAGGCAGCGTGGATTAAACGAAAAAAGTCGTTGAACTGAAGAGGTTAAAACTGATCTGGGTCGTATTTATGATTATAGTCCATTTCACCAAGTTTGGCGCCACCTGTGATGTCCTCAACACCTGTAGTGTTGATGTAAATCCTCTGCACTATGTGAACCTCCATTTATTACCTTGAGAATCAATATAGAAAGGCAACACAAAAAGGTATACCCAGTACTAAGGGCGTTTATCAGTACTACAGGTGTTGAGGACATCACTGATGGGGCCAGACTCTGTGAAATGGAGTGTACTTCTCACACTCTGGTCCAGATTTTCGTTCTTTTACAGCCTATGTTACTAAGCTCAGTGGCAGAATATAAAATGCTATGGCTAAATAAGTCTCAGTAAGATAAATGACATGTTATTCATAGTTCGCCTCAATATTCACGTCTTCACAAATTAGCTAAACTCTGCATTTTTTCCCAGGCTGTACTTCGCTGGCTGGTACAATGGTCAGCAGCAGCGAGGAGTGAAGAGCAAATATGAATTAACAGCTTCACTATGAGGGATGCATATATTAACCCACTGGACTGATTGCTGAAGTTAGCCCTGTCCTGCAGCTCACTATCCTTTTGGTAGTGTCAGTGCCACAACACGGTGTCCCTCTCCACCACAAGAATGGATGGATGGAGGTTGCATTTATTCCCTTCTGTTGGACACCCTTCTTGATCTGAATTACTCTGCCAGAGACAATCAAAATACAGTACCTATTGAAGAGTCAAAACCAGCAGCTTCAGCAACAGGTATATACAAGAATATTGTAATTTGCTAATATTATTGCGCATAAATTTGCGATTATCGTTGTTGCAAGTGTACATCTCTCATATGAACAACCTTGTGTAAACTCAACGCACTAATTAATCCTTTAATTGCACTCATTTTTAAATTTAACATGCATTAACCTTTTATACTGATATGGCCTAATCTTTGCCCCACAGGTTGGCTCGCTGGCGTGTAGTGATGGTAGGGTGGAGGGCAGGCTGGGTTGGGGGTGGGGGATAACCAGGAGCAGGGAGGGTCACGGGGCAAGCTTAGGTGGGTTAGGTAGCAGAGTTATGGTCATCTAGGTTGGCTTTCTAGGCTAGGTGAAGTTAGGAGTGTGGTCTTAGGTCATCTGTTTAGCTTACTTGGTTGGTGTTGGTAGTATGGTTGTCCGGCCGGACATGTCTGTGGTTGTCGATGTTGGTGGTTGGATACGGCAGGTTCTCCGAGCGGCGATACACCACCAACGGAGGAGCGACAGCAGCAGTAGTAATAGCAGCAGCAGCAGCAGCAGCAGCATCGTCCTTGTCGTCATCAGTATTAGCAGCAGCAGCAGCAGCAGCAAACTTCAGCGATGAAACAGGTAACTGGATGATCCTGAAATGGAAATGAAATTAGCCAAGTGTAACACATGACAGAAAATTCAGTTTCGAATAATGGTTGAATATTAATCTACAACAACATTGATCTAAAGACCTAAACACCTAATGTACGTAACATGTATGATGCTTTCCTGAACAAGTAGACAGTATATGGCTTAACTTAGTCTAATATGGCAGCACTATGGCAGCACTAAAAGCACATTAGGTTATGATAATTATGATTTTGACAGGCGAGCACAGAAGAGCAGAGATGCATCATCGACCACCAAGCTTCCCTGAACCCGATGTGCTGAGAGGGGGCGAGGACGGGAGAGGGGGTGATGGAGCATGACGGACGAGCGAGGACGGATGGATCTAGGAGCGAGGACAGGCGAGGGGGCGAGAAGATAACACCCACAAGGGGACGAGCTACTACTTCGACGGGATGCTGGTGTGTAAGCTGTTGCCAACCTTTCCCTTGTGACCGTATTCTCGTCAGCTCAGTAGTATCTCTGGTGCATTTACCCTAACCTGACGGGTATCCACAACCCCTTTATGCTCACTGTATAGCAAAGTATTAATCAGACTGGAGAATTTGACTAGTAATCAAGGTTACTCACTCCTACCTTTTAGCGTAAGTCCATCGAATTTCATGTAGCTACGACATAGGTAACGACAAACAGCTAATACTGTTCATGATACATACTAGTAAAGGTGTGAGTGGTCAAGGCAGGTGCAAGAAACCTATAGCTCCATGTTACTTGTAGATGCTAAATATTACTCTAATACTTTAGGTACTGTGTAGATGGTAGGCAACTGAGAGAGAATTATAACTGAGAACTGTTGCTGTGACTATGTTAATCTTACAGACTGATGCAGACGACGCACCTGCGACGAGAGGCGGGACCTGCAGCGTCGGCGTGGGGGTGTTGCGTCGGCGTGGGGCTTGCTGGGTCGGCGTGGGGCTTGCTGGGTCGGCGTGGCGGTCGTTTGGTCGGCGTGGGGCTTTGCTGGGTCGGCGTGGGGCTTGCTGGGTCGGCGTGGGGGCTTTGCTGGGTCGGCGAGGGGGTTGCTGGGTCGGCGTTAGCCTTGCTGGGTCGGCGCTGGACTGCGGCGTTGGCGTGGGACTGGGCCGTTGGCGTGGGACTGGGCCGTTGGCGTGGGACTGCGGCGTTGGCGTGGGACTGCGGTGTTGGCGTGGGACTGCGGTGTTGGCGTGGGACTGCGGCGTCGGCGTGGAGCTGCAATGCTGGTGTGGGACTGCAGCAAATTCGTCGACAGCAGCTGCAATGGTAAGAAATAAGTTTTCAGTTTTGTGCTAAAGTTTTTTCATAAGATTGCTAGCTTGTACCTTCAACTTGACACAGCTGCCGAACACTAAGCAAACCAGTGAGACAATTAGTTAAAAAACACGGCCAAACAAAAATACATAATTCACTTCTATGGAGATATAAAGTGCTATCAAAAGTCCTATCTGTCTGCACATGCGTAAGCTAAAGATCACATAATCTATTTCTTGCTTTTAACCTTTATAAGGGAATTGCGTAACACTGTAAAGAACATTCCCAACAATAGCTGCTTATACAGTATACCTTAGAAATGATGCGGCAGTGTTCATGTTCCGCAAGGATGCTGACGGCGTACCTACCACGTTGGGGAAGAGGCGGCAGCTGTCGGAATGGGCGAGAGCTTTGTGGCCGGCGGAAGGTTCGGATGCTGCAAAGGTAAGATTAATTTGCTGTGTGATAAGTCTGCTTATACTTGCTGACCTAAAACTCTTGAAACATCTGCACGTGTAACTAAAACATCCATGTGCACACAAACACCTTAAGAAAACTGCTGAGACTACGTTCATCTTACAGGGGGTGAGGAGCTGCCGAGACAGAGCTGTGATGTCGCCAGGATTAGATAAGGGCGGGAGATGAGGTGTCAGTCGGGAATTGTGGAAGCTGCAAATGGTAAGATGTAGTTTAGTGTTAAGATATCCGTATCGAATTACATGTCTTGGTCTGTTAAATATCTGCACGACAGTGAAAATAAACAGCCATGTATATATAGATAACTTGGCTGTCTGTTACAAATAATTCGTTCATCTTTCAGGCGGATGCTGAGGATCTCTGACGGAATACAGACCTGAGACGCTGGAGGCAGATGCACTGGTGGTGGAAGTATCGTCGGAACCTGTCGGGGGCGTGTGGGAGCATCGACGAGGCCTTTGTGCGGGCATCGTCGGGGCCTGTGGAACCTGTGTATTGCTGACCGTTGCGGTGATGAACTGTTTTGTTGACAGAGGTAATCTTGTTGGCATAATGGACTTAGTGCCTCTTCCTAAGTGATTTGCTTGTCACTTTAATACTTTTGTGCAATGTTGATATACTTACAGCATAAATGACATTGCTGTCATTAAATAATCTGCAGCAATAACATTAAGGTATCTTTACAGTCATAAGGAAGAGGTGTTAATGAAATAGACCAACAAGATTAAGGCTCATATTCCATGTCCACTTATAGACGGTAAATAATTATGGAAAAAAAAAGTTTATGTAGCAGATTAAGTAACTCTGAAATAGCTTATCGGACTCGAGACCTGTCTGTTCACCGACACTGGTATTACAGGGAGGGACGTGTGAACAGAAGTGTACTGTACATTCACTTATCGAGGTGGCCAGAACAGCATAGAGGGTACCACGAGAGGAAGCCAGAGGGAAAGATGAGCAAGGAATGCAAGAAATTATGCCTATGACACAAGAAGCAAGTTGAGATAAAATATGATACGAGTTATACTGGGATGCCAGAGTAAAGTGTGCATTTCATCACGCCAGGTACAGTTTAGTTGTATGAAATCTGAAAGATGTGGAATATGATTATACTGTTTAATGATTCTGTTGGACACGTTAATAACTTAGCTTCATCTCCAAAATTCTTGCATGCATTGGCTTCGAAATTATACTGTTATACGGTTTAAAAAAGATGTTAAATCAGTACAGTTATCACACAACGGAAAGTCCTCGGTATAAAGAGCATTTTCAACGTTTTTCTTTGTCGGTAAATTTGGTGTTAGGAAGATAATACTTGAATCAAATTTCCACTGGTACCTTTATAACTAATTTGCTGGTTGAATATCAGTTTCTATCTATCTATTGCCAGACGCCATCATCCCGTAAGGGGTGGCCATTTGACTTAAGCTGTTTGTTTTACGGGGAGGGGCACTAACCCTAATCCAACCCACTTGTTGACATGTAGGGAACACGTATGATTTGGTTACATGGTTACTACCCAGTTAAAAAAAAATGTAAAGCCACCTGCAAAGGAAAGAAAAACAAGAAGGGACAGGAAAGATGAGAGAAATAGGAAGAAAGGAGGGCAGGCACAGAAACAGAATGATACAGGCTAAGGAAAGAGTAGGCAGCACTACATTGAGTGGATGATGGTCGCCACCACCCACCATCAAATCAGTTTCTAATGTATGAACCAAATGTTTCCAATGTATGAAAAATAAAGAAATCAGTACAACCATGATATAAAGACTGGATGTATCTGATATTATTTTATGGAGACGATACATTATTAATTTTTGCCTGGTCTATAGTTGCATTTCCCTCTTCACTGCTTAGCTCTAGCACTAACCCAGAACCTTGTGCCAATTACGAGAAAGTACCAGGAAATTGTTGTACCGCAGTACTGTCTGTCGCAGTCTGCCTATGAGCTACGTAAAATAGGTTGCAAAAGAATGAAAATCTTCCAGATTAAGATGAATGAAACGTAGAAAAGAAAACACCCACTTGGTAGACGGAGTGAAGACCTGCGATGCTGAAAAGAAGCCGATGGTAGAGGGACACTGCTGATGCTGACAGTGGGAGTGACGATGCTGCCCGTGACCGTGAGAGGGACCTCAACAAAGAACCTCATCTGAAGGGAAGATTAGGTATGTACTTCACAAAATACTATGTACAATGAGCCAATATATCAAGGGTGAAATATCTAGTACAGTGAGTGACGAAGCCGAAATAATGTAAACATATTTGATGATAAAATAAGTGTGGATATTTTCAACAAAGCCGCAGTCCGAAATAACGAATACACTTAGTCCTAATTTTGTATGACATTTACAGGAGTGAAATCATCCAGCCTGTGCTACATCAAGATACTCTTCAATGCCACCGATACCCCGTCTTGAATTTACCCCTCCGAGGATGCGCTGCCTACCCTGCAATATCCTCCTCTATTATCCGGTAATGTACGAGGACTTTCGCCATCAGTATTTTTTATTTTACACCAATCAGTCGTTAGTCAGGATATGGTAGTTTTAGTTCACGACTTGGTGTAGCCCTAAACACTCTGCCTTCAGTTAATATCTAGGCCTTGGTCAGCCCATAGTCTTCAGTTCCGTCATAGGGTTGTATCATTTAAAAGAGCGCTAAGGTGTAGACTTGACGAGTTTATTTACTTCCTGAAACGTAATGAAAGAATGGCAAGCCTTTCTGTATCGTTGCTGACTACACTATATTGCGGAATGCAGGCTGATCACATAAATTAAAGGTGTTTCATAAATAAGTGTATTTCACTATGGGCTTGCTTACTCCTTTGTGCTTTCTTTAATAACTCAAATAGTTTGCTTCTCTTGTTAGTTGGTTAGCTAAGTCCTACCTCATCATTGGCCATTTATAAATTCATATCACACCCCGTCCTGAATACTTAACCATCTTCCCTCTTTGTTACACCCCAGTCAGTCAGGCACTCACAGGCCCAGTCACTCCACAGTCACTGATTCTGACTCTCAGTACCTTTAACCAATTGATTCTCAATGATCAGCAGTCGGCACAGTCAGTCTACAGTCTAGTCAATCACTTTCACTCTAATCAGTCCACACTCTTGATCATTCCACCCTTACTGATTCAGCCCACATCCATCACTCAAAGCCCTTCGATTCACCCCACATCCTCCAGTAATCCAAACCCTTACTGTCAGTCAATCTACAGCTTTAATCAGTCCACAGCCCTACTGACCCAGTCAGTCCACAGCCCTACTGACCCAGTCAGTCCACAGCCCCACTGACCCAGTCAGTCCACAGCCCCACTGACCCAGCCAGTCCACAGCCCCACTGATCTGTCCACACCCTATGTTAGTCCTCCTCATCAGTAAGTCATTGGTAGTAGGCCATTTCAATCAGTAAACAAGTCAGTGAGTCCACACCCACAACCAGTCAGTCGTTGTACACCCAAGGACAGTCCCCATCTTCTAAAATTCAGGTAGTCCACACCCACTGTCACCACAAACGTTTACTGATGCACTCCACAGTCTCCATCACTACATACCTTTACTGATTCGTTCCACAGCCTTGTAAAAACCTCTGTCCACAGCCTTGTAAAATCCTGTCAGTCCACAGCCTTGTAAAATCCTGTCAGTCCACAGCCTTGTAAAATCCTGTCAGTCCACAGCCTTGTAAAATCCTGTCAGTCCAGAGCCTTGTAAACACCTGTCAGTCTTCACCCTGTCACCCAGTCCTTACCCTGTCACTCAGTCCTTACCCTGTCACCCAGTCCTCACCCTGTCACCCAGTCCTCACCCTGTCACCCAGTCCTCACCCTGTCACTCAGTCCTCACCCTGTCACTCAGTCCACATCCTGTCACTCAGTCCACATCCTGCCAGTCCACATCCTGCCAGTCCACATCCTGTCAGTCCACACCCTGTCACTCATTCCACACCCTGTCACTCAGTCCTAGCCCTGACACTCATTCCGCACCCTGTCACTCAGTCCACATCCTAGCAACATCAGTCACCATCAGTTAGTCAACATCAGAAATTTTAGACCTTCAGTCATCTGTCAATACTCAGTCTATTCAGTCCACAGTTCAGTCTATTCAGTCCACAGTCCAGTCAATTCAGTCCACAGTCCGGCCTATTCAGTCCACAGTCCTGTCTACTCAGTCCAGAGTTCAGTCCAGTCAGTTCACAGTCCAATCCACTCAGTGAACATTCCAGTCCACTCAGTTCACTGCCACAGTCCAATCCACTCAGTCCACTGCCACAGTCCAATCCACTCAGTCCATTGCCACAGTCCAGTCCAGTCCACACCCACAGTCCAGCTAGCCAGTCAGTTCGCAGCTTGGTTCAGTTCAGTCAACACGCACAGTCCAGTCCAGTGCAATCCACACCCTCAGTCCAATCCAGTTCACACCTTTACTCCAGTCCAGCCAGTCAGTCCAAACCTACTGTCCACACCTACAGTCCACACCTACAGTCCACACCCACAGTCCACACCCACAGTCCACACCCACAGTCCGCACCCACAGTCC
>JAGKTI010020697.1:0-16179 GCA_018397915.1 Birgus latro | reverse complement strand
AGGAGGAGAGTTAATGAGACGAAAAGCCTTTAACTCCACCCTATTGAGAAGAGCTGCATGTGGGGAGCCTCCCCACACATGAGAGTTGTACTCCATACACGGGCGAATAAAACCCGTCTACAAGGTCAACAACTGTGCAGGGGTAAAGAAAGTTCGGAATCGGCTTAGCACACTTATTCTCTTGGAAGCAGATTTCACAAGGGATGTGATATGTTCTTTCCAAGACAAATCCCGAGAGAATGAAACCCCAAGCAAATTCAAGGATGATGCAGGACTGAGCTGGACATTATTAAACATTAATGGATAATCCTGAGGAAGATTGTGTCGGGTTGATAAGTGTAAGAACTGAGTTTCTGGTGCATTAAAAATAACAAGATTATTTTTACCGCAATCAGAGATACGAGCCAAGTCAGACATTAGGTGTGCCATAGCTTCATCCCTTGTTTGTTGAAGTAACTGCTGAGATGGACGTTGCAGAAACCGAATGGAAAGGTAAAAGGATGGAATCATCAGCATATGAGTGAATAGGGTTAGATGTACAGTTTAGAAGGCCATTGATGAATAAAAGGAAGAGAGTTGGTGATAGGACAGAGCCCTGAGGAACACCACTGTTGATAGGTCTAGGAGAAGAACGATGGCCGTCTACAACAGTGCTATAGAACGACCAGAATGGAAGCTAGAGATGAAGGCACAGATAGAAGGATAGAAACCGTAGGAGGGCAGTTTGGAAATTAAAGATTTATGCCAGATTCGGTCGAAAGCCTTTGAGATGTCAATTTCAATGGCAAAGCTTTCACCAAAGTCCCGAAAGGAGGATGACCAGGAGTCTGAAAGATAGGTGAGAAGATCGCCAGTGAAGTGTCCCTAACAGAACCCATACTGACTGTCGGGAAGCCGACAAGCCTCCCCTCAGGCAGATGCAAGCAGACACACAGCTGTAACAGGTGTGGAGACGAGTACACCTGCTGGATGTGAGTTTAGAGTGAAACACGGACAGAAGAGAAAGAGTAGGGAATTCGATGTCGACTCTATGTATAGCTGCGGACAATAAGTATAGGGAGGTGGAGTAAGGAAGGGAGGTTGAGGGATAAAAGTAAAAGCAAACTGAAAGCAGGAGGAGAGAGAGTAAGAGGAGTGATGGTGGTGTTGGTTAGGTGTTTATGTAGACAAGTGCTGACTATGGAGTTTGCACCATGGGAACACAAGCTGACACAGCGTTTGGTTCGGGCCTCTGCGGTGGATGACATGCGGGTGATGTGTGGATGAGGGCGGTGGATGAGTGGGTGAGGCCATCACCCACCTCGCAACCATGTGACCTGCTGGTGAACATCGGCAACCCTTGAGGCCAGAATAGGGTACGAAGCTCAGTCGAGACCTGGAGCTAGCTAGAGCTCTGGGTGACGCCGTGACGGGAGGACGCAGCTTGACGTGGCCTGGGGCGGAGACACGTCGCGAGGGACGTCGCTGTGTAGCCGAAAGGGAGTAAAAGTTCCAGGGGCGACATGAAAGCACTTCTGTTAACAGTGAGTTAAAAGTACAAGCTTATTGTAATTGCAGGTACAACTGGTGAACAGTGCTATTATATTTGTCTGTCGTCTGGGACTGGTAAAAAGGACTCCTAGTTAGAAACGGAAGGAGAAAAGACTTTAAATGTTTAAATGTGTTTTTCTCGTACTAATGTAACAGTGTAACTTTATATATATAAGTAATTAAAGAGAGTGCTTTACTTATAACAGCACTAGTAATTATTATAGGATTATATATATAAGATTGCTTTTAAAGCACAGAACTTTTATGAGAGCTTTGATTAATTATTATTGTGTTAGTAATAAAGTGAATTGAGTGTAGATGTTTTAGTGCGGTTTCTAGCACGGAACTTTATATGAAGTGAAATGAGATGGGAAAATACCTCATGACTTTTATGTGTGTAAATATCTTGTGAATACTCTTTTTGTAATTAAAGCCTAGAAAAGCCATATCATTTTTTCACTTCTTCCAGTTCCCAGTTCTAAGTACATGTGTATACAGTAGTGGTGTATAGTGAAGACTCAAGTCGCGCGTTGCCAGTGTCTGAATGATTCATGCTACCACAGTATTAAATACGGGAGGATAATATTCCCGAGATAAATATCATTTCGGCACCAAGGCAGCGCTGCGACATGACGATCAGAAAGAAGGTTGTGACGGGAATGATGCTTTAAGATTTTTCTGTTAAGAATTGACTCGAAAACTTTTGAGACACAGGATGTTAAAGCAATTTGACGATAGTTAGAGGGTTGGGAATGGTCATCCTTCTTTGAAACTGGCTGAATGAGAGCAAATTTCCAGCAAGAAGGAAAGATACAAGTTGATAGACAAAGGCGAAAGAGTTTACCTAGGCAGGGTGTAAGCACATAAGCACAGTTTTTGAGGACAACAGGTGGGACTCCATCAGGCCCATATGCCTTGTTAGTACTGAGGCCAGTGATGGCAGAAAATACATCAGCTGAAGACATTTTGATATCAGTCAAGAGGAAGTCAGAGGGGGGAAGTGATTGAGGAACAGCACCAGAATCGTCTATGGTGGAATTGGAGGAAAAAGTCTGAGCAAAGAGATCTGTTTTATCAGTAGAAGAAATAGCTACAGAGCCATCAGAGTAGAAAAGAGGAGGGAAGGATGATGAGGTAAAGTTGTAAGAAAGGTTTTTGGCAAGGTGCCAGAAGGAGCGAGAAGAATTCGAGTTGGAGAGTTGGGATCATTTAGCACGGATGAAATTATTTTTAGCAGAGCGACGAACAGACTTAGCACGATTCCTGGCAGAAATATAAAAAAGATGTGATTCAGGGGTGGTTTGGCTCCGGTACCATTTATAGGCCCTCTCCTTGTTGTGGACAGTATTAGAACAAGCATAAACCAAGGCTTTCTTGCATTAGTCAGAGGATATGAGAAGGGAATGTATGCTTCCATGTCCGAGAGAATAACCTCCGTAATGCGCAAGGCACACTCAGCTGGCTCCCGGCCATGGAAGCAATAATCACTCCAAGTAGTAGTTGTAGTAAAGCCTGTGTCGCATATTCAAGTTCATTTTTGACAATGGCCCCGATCACAACGATCTTACCTTTGAGGTATGATCTTGGTGAAATGCCACGGACATAGCTCAAACGGTAGGCTTACAAGGCCATTTCATGACACAGTTATATTAGTGCTAAGGCACACAAAGACATTGTTACGACATCCCACGACACCCTTTGGCAGCGTCACGTTATCCTGACGACACACGACGATCATCCATTAGTTAAAAAATAAGTCACTTTAACTCCACGTCACGCCAAGACATCGCCACGGCACGCTACGACATGCTACGGAACTGCTAAATCACCTCTAAGATTATCAGGACATGTGACGATACACGATGATGGCCGGGATCTTCGATGTCAGGCTATCTTCGATGTCAGGCTATATACAGGAGGATGGAGTCACTGGAGTATAGGCAGGTGTGACTTGGTCCTCCATAGCCTTTATTTTTCGAGTGCCTTGTATATTTTTCTTTTTGTATATTATAGTCTTTTTGTATATTAGTGTCTTTCTGTATATTTCGGTGTCTTTTGTATATTTTTTTAACATCTTTTGTGTAGTTGAGTGTCTTTTGTGTATTATTTTTTGTGTGTGTGTGTGTATTTGAGTCTTGTACATACAGACTTTTTGGCTTAATGGCCACCTATGGCCGATAGCCATTAATTCAAGAAAGAAGAAGGCAGGTGTTTTTTGCCAAGTGCAAGTTATTGCTGTAACACAGAGAGGCTATTGCACACTGAGATGCGCTATGTCACAACTAAGACAAATGACGTTACCGTCACAATATGTCACGTTCTCCTCCTTGTTGGCGTCCACGCCAATTGTTGAACATTCCAAAAATTGTCTTAGCTCGCCAAGAACCATGAAGAATGACAAAGTTCTACACGTCAGTGCTACATCATCGCTAAGTCACGCCACGTTACTCATGCCGACATGCAGCGACACAGGAAGATGTGAATACCGTGGAGTATCGTGGGAAAGTTCCTGACAGTGGGACATAGGCTTTAAGAGTCGTTGTAGTTGTATTGTAGGAATAGTAGTAGTAGTAGTCGTAGTAGTATATTGGGCCAAGAGTCTAAGCAATATATTTCCCAGGTTAAGTGATGATGATGCTGATAATGATGAAAATGATGATCGTAAATAGAACGATGATGTCGGTGTTGATGACAGTGAAGAATGAACATATTTAGCCATGAACACCTCTCCCATGATTCCCATCCAATTGCACCACATTCACCACCAGAGAAGTGAGACCCATGTAACTATATCAGGAAGTTGTGGTCACTTGTTGTACGTACTTCTATTTTTAAAAGATATCGCCAATCGATTAATCTGTTTAACACGTTAAGGCAGAGGATGTCTTGAAGCTTATATTTTTTCTTCCTCTCTCCAGACGATTTTATTAAACTTCGGAGAGACTCCCTTTAAATCCTTCACGACACGAATAATTTAACCAACACCTTAAGCCCGAAGACACATCGACATATTATTCTTTTCTGTCTCCATACGCTGTTATTTAGTTCCAGAGAGATATTTTACCCTTGGGTATCTGATACAACCTTCATTAACTCTTGTTGTACTGGAGACTCTCCTTTAACTGGCAGGGTTAGATACAGCCTTCGTTAACCCCATCAGTACCAGGATGCTTTCAGTAGAACCATTGTGTCTGGCAGCAATGCAAATAAATTGTAAAATATGTCCTCTAGCTGAAGGTGTTGTGTAAAACATGTTCTCGAGCTGTAGATGTTGTGTAAAATATGTCCTCGAGCTGAAGATGTTATGTAAAAGATGTCCTCGAGCTGAAAGTGCTTGTGTAAAATGTCCTAGAGCTGAAGGCGTTGCATAATTTTTGGTCTCGAGCTGAAGGTACTGTGTAAAACGTATCCTCGAACGGAAAGTGCTGTGTAAAACATGTCCCTGAAGTGAAGGTATTGTGTATACCCAAGCTGCGGTGAAGGTGGTGATGTGGTGGTTTATGTCAGGTTGGAAATATTACTCCTACATCACAGGTTTATGAAAATGGTTTTACCTGATTAAACTATGGTTGCATGTCAGTAATTGGCAATTTGGCCCAGAGTGGGATGACCAATTAGGTGGGTGGCTGGATATTATTTGCATCAGAGTTGGCCGAGTCGTAGATTAGTAGCAGTAGGGTGTGACTGTGACGGACTAATATTCAGACACGATACTGCGTAAACCCAACAAGAATTTGCATCCTGTTTCCACGGGACATCTTGAATTTGTTTCATTCTGATAAACCCAGACGCTATTATTAGATTCATGAAGGACCGCTGTGATTAAGTTTTTAAAAATTCTCTACAGTCACCCTTTGACCAAGTTGTCTTCTGATATTTGAGTCCTCAATAGATTTAGCTTTGCGCAGGAGTAATGTCTTAGACTCAGCACTATTTTTTTTTTCAAAGCGAACAACTTGCTTTGGGTGTTTGCCAGAATAAAATACAAATTATGTCCTCGGAGTGAAGAGAAGGAAGTGTGACCTTAAAACTTCAAATGGTACCCGGCTCATAATAGTCATCCTAAGGACCCGGACACACTTGCCCCCGAACATGTGATCATCAAGAGGAAACAAGGATCAGGGGTCCGTCCAACGTTCAGACTCGAATATTGAGGCAGTTCTATCTCGGTGCTTCGTCTCGTCCTGTAGATCACATGCTCGGGGGCAAGTGTGTTCGGGCCCTAAGGCCGGTTGGGTATGAAATACAAGTTTTGAATGAACCAACTCTCTCTCTCAGCTGGGCAGATTTGTTCATGTTCCGAGTATTATATGCAGTCAGGTGAAAAGTATGCAGCCATTTTAAGTGATATAGTAGTAAAGCGTAGTGGTATAATTTATCTGAAAACTATCTATCTATCTATTGCCAGACGACTTAATCCCGTAAGAGGTGGCTACAAACAAATAGCCTCCATGTCACCCTGTTCCCCGCCATTTCATTGCCCTGCTCCCAGCTCACACCCCCCTCTCTCATATACCTCTCCACTCCATCCCTCAATCTCATCCTTGGCCTCCCCCTTCCTCTCTCCCCCTCCACCTCACTCACATACACTAACCTCATCAGTCACTCACTCTCCATTTTCTCCACATGGCCAAACCACCTCGGTGTGTTTCTCTGAATGCTTCCTATCACATCCACATCCACACCACAATGCTCCTTCACTTCCTAATTTGTCAATCTGCCTCTCCATGTGACTCCACATGCTCGTTTCAAATAAGTCATATCCACTGCTCTCATTCTTGACTTTTGTCCCTCCAACAAGGTCCAAGCTTCACTTCCATACGTTGGAGTTGGTATCACAATACTGTCATGTAGTACCTTTTTCACTTCCATGCTCACATCCCTGTTTCTTATCACTGCTTTCAAGGAACCAGCAACTTTTCTTCCTTGTTGTACCCTTTCAAACTATTCACCCTCTAAACTTCCATTCTTACTCATCACACTACCCAAGTACTTAAATGCACTCACATTTTCCGTTTCCTTCTCAACCAAATTCATTGTACAATCACTGACTTCACTTCTCTTGAACACCATAACTTTGCTCTTCCCTACATTCACCATTAGATTCCATTTCTTACACACTCTCCCAAACTCATCCACAAAGCCCTGCAGTTCCCCTTCGTCTTCACTTAACACAAACAGTTTCATTTGCAAACAACAGTACAGGGAGTTTCCAAACACTTCCCTCTCTCACTAGGGCAGCTCCAACATCCACTGCCATACATTGTATCTCTTTTACTACCCCATCCATATACAGATTGAACAACCATGGAGTCATGACACATCTTTGTTCCAATCCAACCTTCAAATAGAAAAATTCACTCAGTTCACTATCCACATGTACTGCAGCCATAGCACCCTCATGCATACTCACCACGGCCTTCAACATCTTCCCATCTACTCCATATATTCTTAATACTTTCCACAATCTTTGTCTATCCACCCTGTCATATGCTTTCTCCAGATCCATGAAGGCCTCATCAACTTCTTTCCCTTTTCTAGAAACGTTTCCACTAATGATCTAAGAATGATTATCTGATCTACACAACCTCTTCCCTTCCTAAAACCTCCCTGTTCTTCTCCAACTAATTCCTCTGTTATTTTCCTAATTCTGTCAATAAGTATCCTACCATATACCTTTCCTATTACACTAAGAAGATAAATGCCACACTCCTTTGTCCCCCTTTTTTTTGCACAGGGGAATAATGGAATAATTATATCTGACTTTCAATCCTCTGGGACTCTACCTTCCTCTTAGGCCAGTCTGCACATCTTCCACATCCATTCTACTACTATCTCTCCCCCATACTTCAGCATTTCACCACACACTCCATCAATTCATGGGGCTTTCCCCATTTCAACTTTCTTCATTGCTTCCACAACTTCCATGCTACTGATTTCTTCCTCTCGTCACACATCCCTCCTTCTCCCAGCCATTCCCCATCCACTCATACTTGCATTACTTTCATTTTCTATGTTCAACAATTCCTTAAAGTGTTCTCTCCGTCTGCTCACTTTTTCTCCCTTCTCCACTAGTAATCTACCATTATAATCTTTCACTCCCCAACTAACTTCTTTGGCACCCTGTCTAACTCCCCTAACCACTTTCCGAGACATATTCTTGCATTCCCCTCATTTTACACTCAAGTTCCTTCCAAATTCTTCATCCACTCTTTTCTTACTCTCTCTTACTAATCTTTTTACTTCTCTCCTCCTCTCTACATATAACTCTTTCTTCCGTCTCTCAACCTCTTTCATGCCCCTGTTTCTCATGACTCACTATACGCTTTCTTCTTCTGTGTCACTGCCTGCCTCACCTCTTCATTCCACCAAGCTGTTCCCTGCACCCCCTTTCGTCTTCTCTTCACCTCACACACAACCTCACGTGCTGCACAGATTTCTTCTGTGAATATCTTGCACACTCCTTCCTTGTTCCCAATCTGCTCCACTCCATATTTACCCAATCGCTCCTCCACTTCTCTCTTGTATTCTGCCTTTTTTCCATCCTCTTGTAACCTTTCCACCCTCCTTGTATGCACTACTTCCTCCTGTCCTTCCCTTCTTCCATTTCTCCATTTTGTTTACACTTGTATTCTGACCAGCACCAAATGGTGGTCAGAAAGTCCACTCCCCCAGCCTCTATATGCTCTTGCATCCATTACACACCTCATCCTTTCATCCACACACACATGATCAATCATTGCCTTCCATTCATTCAGTTCACCACCCACACTTCTCATCACTCGCCACGTATACTCATGGATCATTTTGCGCCTGAAGAGGATATTGGCTAACACAAACCCCATTCCGGCACAAATGTTCACCAAAGCACTGCCATTCTAATCCACCTCTGTAGGCACACCCCACTCACCAACTGCTCCATCCACCTTCACATTCCCTACTTTTCCATTCATATCTCCAATCAAAAACACTCTCATCCCTTTCAAACTTTTCCATATACACTTCAACATTTATCCAGAACTCCTCTCTCACTCTGCTTGCACGATCTTGCGTTGGCGCATACATGCACACAATTGCCCACATTTGTAGTCCAACTTTCAATCTTATGTACACAATCCTTGGCCAAACCGATCCATACTATCTTATGTTCTCCTTGCATCTGTTACTCACAACAATACACACTCCTTCTTTTGCCCTCTCATTCTCACCTACTCCAGCACATATACCCCATCCATACTCCCATTCTCTCACACTCTCACCTTGCAATTTAGTTTCAGTTAATCCACATACATCCACGTCTGAAAAAGACGTGTAAAATTTGCCGTGTTTCAAAATTAAAGCATCTCTACGCAGAATCACTGAGGAAGTGTATTAAGTTGTGAAGTCTTGCACGAGCTTCACCACTTCATTGTATCTGAACACTTCCTGTAATGCAACACTTTGAAGAACAGGTACTGAAACCTGCAGTAGTGTATTCCAGCAAGCCAGAGTGAAACGTCTGGAAATAAAGATATGTGTGTGTGTGTGTGTGTGTGTGTGTGTGTGTGTGTGTGTGTGTGTGTGTGTGTGTGTGTGCGTGGAATGGTAGAACGGTATGACAGGCATGATACCATCGCATTTTTGCTGTACCTTGTGCAAAGCAAGAAAAACCACGTTGATGGTACTCATACTTGGAGACTGCGTTGGAGTATGGAAAATGATTTACAAATTGGATTTTATGCAGCAATGATGGTGTGGCATGGAATGAAGCTGTCCAGTTAATGCAGTTACTAGCGGTATTTCCGCGCTGATGCTTCAATATGGCCTGGTAATAGTTAATTAAACAGCGGCATCCCTGCCTCAGTGATGTTGTGTAGTGAAGTGAATTCCTCTCAGCAACTGCAAAGCGAAGTTATTAGCTTGAAATTCATGTAAGGGACTTATGCTGAGTCAGCGCCTATGTACAGCAGTAGTCGAATTGTCACCGCTGAGGAATACTGAATATCCTCACTCATGAGCTGCTGTCGAGAGGCTCTGTTTTTAAGCCAGATCTGGATGGCTTCCGTGTAGGTCTGATCCTGATCTAGTGCTGGACTAGCGTTACTGTATGTAAACTACCTGTTAGTATTCTAACACACAATGTGTGTGTGTGTGTGTGTGTGTGTGTGTGTGTTGCCACAATACAGTATATCGAATTTTATTGGACGAATTTCCACCAAACCTTCAGGAAAAAGAAACTATGTGGATGTGCAGAAATTTATTTTTGGTGAGGAATTGGTGATAGACGACCGAATGCAAGCCACCATAACTTTTTTTTTAGTAAGTATTGCCTTTTTACGAAATGCAGAGACTGAATCCTGCAGAGTTTTATGATATTTCTTCAAATTTGGTTTGTAGGTAGCTTGCACACTCATGATTACACATCTCTAACAACAGAGTTAGCCAAAGTCGTGGCCAGCCGTAGGCAACGCAGTCAGACACATTCAAACATTGTTTCAGAAAGGTTTAGTGCTTAGCATCACTGAAATACTTTCGCTTCACATATTATTTTACTTTTTCAAGTAATATATGTGCATTTTAAGAAATAGACATGAAAGTTAGTCATAGCTGTAACTTTTAGTGTGTAAGGAGTGCGTGATGCTCTGCCATTCATATGAGCAGGGCAGTACTTCCGTGGTGGATGGAAAGCCGGTGACAGGGAGAGCTGGAACTCCCGTTTCATCAGCCCTCAGCACTGTAGTAGGACCACGGAATACTGGCCGGTCCGGGACTCTGGGTGTGTCCCATCACCTTGGCACTGTTGCCATACTTCCAACTGACATCCCGTACAGCCAAGGCCATTTAAAAATATTTTTAGATGGCTTTGATACAGCCCAGTATAGTTTTACTTGTATAAAAAAGCTATAAGGTTTTTATGAAAGATTCGCTTTTTGTTAGTAATTACAAAGAACCCTGTACAACACATGTCAGCGTTGCTTGTGCGGTGTGCCGCACACCCCCCCACCCCCCCCACACACACACCATAATAATAATAATAAAATAATAATAATAATTGCCCTACACCATACTCTCTTAATAAGAGTGCACGCCCCTCACACACACACACACACACACACACACACACACACACAGAAGGAGAGAGGGATAGAGAGCAGGATGTAAATGGGGGGCTGTACTAAGGCCACCTAAAAATAGCCTTGGCTGTATGGGAGGTCAGTTGGAAGTATGGCACCAGTGCAAAGGTGACGGGACACACCCAGACCGGCCAGTATTCCGTGGTCCTATTATAGTTCCCGACCATCCTCCTTTGCTGAACTTTTTCATTGTTTCTGTTACATGGAGAGTAGGCCAGCATGCTCTCCAATATAAGTTTCTCTAACTGTCTACACCATTCTACATGCACAGTACACACAACGCTACCTTTTCAAAATTAAAGAAAAATGGCATCTTCCAACCCAGCCTCAGAGTCTGCTGGGGGGGGGGAACATATGTGGTGCTCAAAATTTTAGCACTCTTGAAGTTTTGAATGTCACACTGCTGCCACCAGTCTAATGCCCTATTTTTCCCTTCAAAATGTAGTTAAATTAATATTCCACCGCTTAAGCTGCCCAGTTTAATGCCAGATTTTTCTATCTGCATTATAAAGAAGATTAATTCTTTGAATTATTAAGAAGGCCTCGTTAATAAATTGCTGGGGAAAAAAGAAGTATTAATGATATTAGTCCCATACGATGGAAAAAGGGACAAAAGGCCTATGGCAATAACAGGGTAGCGTGAGTATATTATATGAGCGCGTGGATTTTATAAATGAAACATGCCTTGCGGGCCACTCGGTCTTATGTAATACTCCCCAGAGGATTTATACCAAACACATACAAAAAGTATTCTTATCTATTTTGCTAACCTTATATTACACAGAATGAATAGAACTACGTTCAAGAATTAATTACTGGAGCATAGTAAGNTTTGTGGCAATAACATAGGTCTAACAATTTTAAAACGATGCCTAAAGTCACGCATTGACACAATTTCTCTTTGTTTCGCCCCGGCACTAGCCGACAACTGATGTCTGTGCCAAATAATTTAATTTCGCGGTTAACTATGACAATAATCAATAATCAGACTTTACTTAAGTTCTTAGACATCATTATTTAGTACAACAAGACGACAAACACAAATTCAACTACAAAATTCTGAAATCTAGGTGTAAATACGACTCATCGCCAATTTAAGTCTCAAATTAACTTTCTAGGCCACTTTATCGAAACCAGACATGAATTTGCACGTCCACTCGCTCCACACGATCCACTTACTTCCCTACTACACTTTAACTAAAATCAAGCCCAAAATATGAATTACAAAGTCCACTTCACATACATTGCATCATCTTAACAGGGTCCAGAATTCACACTTACAACATACATAACCTAACGTAAATTACATACATATTATATACTTACACTATACTTATTCTAACTTATATTACTCTTATACTACTTTATATCATATGCAAGAAATATGGCATTACACATAAATGCCCTCACCATCTGCCCCTCTCCCGGTGATGACTCAGTACGCCTGGAACCACTGTCTGCCTCACGTCTTCTTCATTTCTGCAATATTCGCGGCTTTTCTTCTAACTTCCTTTCTTTGGAACACCACCTCTCCTCCTCTAAACCTCACCTTTTCTGCTTAACAGAGACTCAGCTGTCTGAGGGAACTGACAGCAAACCCTTTTTTGTATCCTCCTACTGTCTCTATACCCATTTCAAAGCCAAATGTGGCTGTTGTGTATTTGTACAAAATGACCTCACTTGCTCTCGTGTTCCTGAACTTGATTCTTCTGAATTCTCTACCCTCTGGCTTCGGCTGTATTGTCATTCTCTGACTAAATATATCTGTGCTGTTTACTTATCACCTAATTCTACTGACTATCAAAAATTCTTTGACTATTTTACTTCTACGATGGAACACATTCTATCCATTTCTCCTTTCACTGAACTCTCCATTCATGGAGACTTCAATGTTCACCACCACCTTTGGCTCTCCTCTCCTTTCACTGATCCACCTGATGAACAAGCCTACACCTTTTCTATCCTTAATGACCTAGAGCAGCTTGTACAGCACCCTACCTGTATCCCTGACCACCTTGGAGAGAGCTCCAACATACTTGACCTCTTCTTACAATTAATCCTTCTGCTTACACTGTTAATCTTTTCTGTCCTTTAGGCTCCTCCGATCATAACCTTATTACCTTAACCTGTCCTATCATTCAGGTGCGGCCTGTGCACCCTCCAAAGAAACGTCGTCTGTGGCACTTTAGAGCAGCAGATTGGGAGGCCCTCAGGCAGTACTTCTTTGATTTTCCCTGGAGTGATTATTGCTTCCATGGCCGGGAGCCATCTGCGCGTGCCTTACCCATTACGGAGGTTATTCTCTCGGGCATGGAAGCATACATTCCTTTCTCATATCCATTGTCTAATGCAAGAAAGCCTTGGTTTAATCACGCTTGTTCTAATACTGTCTGCAACAAGGAGAGGGTCTACAAAAGGTACTGGAGCCAATCCACCCCTGAAACACATCTTTCTTATGATTCTGCCCTGAATCTTGCTAAGTCTGTTCTTCACTCTTCTAAAACTAATTTCATTCACACAAAATGTTCTCAGGTCTCCAACTCGAATTCTTCCCCCTCCTTCTGGCACCTTGCCAAAAACCTTTCTAACAACTTCCCTCCTCTTTTCTACTCTGATGGCTCCGTAGCTATTTATTCCACTGGTAAGGCAGACCTCTTCGCTCAGATTTTATCCTCCAATTCCACCTTAAACGATTCCGGTGCTGTTCCTCCATCACTTCCCCTCTCTGACTTCCTCATGGCTGTCATTAACATTTCTTCAGCTGATGCATTTTCTGCCATCACTGGCCTCAAATCTAACAAGGCATATGGGCCTGATGGAGTCCATCCTGTTATCCTTAAGAACTGTGCTTCTGTGCTTACACCCTGCCTAGGTAAATTCTTTTACCTTTGTCTGTCAATTTGTACACTCTTAATCACTAATCTCTGACCAGAGAATTAGCCAAAGTCGTGGCCTGGATTAGGCTATGCAATCAGACACGTTCAATCATCGTTCCAGAGAGGTTTAGTGCTTCAATGAATAATTTTCTAAGCATGACTGAAACACTTTCGCTTCACATTTTATATTACTTTTTCAAGTAATATATACAGTATGCATTTTAAGAAATACACATGAAAGTTGGTCATGGCTGTTATTTTTTGCGTGTAATGAGTGCGTGATGCTATTTGACATTAACACTGCTTTTCATTAATCTATTCATTATTTCACAGACCTGTTTCTTGAGGCGAGCCTTTAACTGAGTTGTTAATAGGTAATAACGGAAAAATATCCGCGACTACCACAGCAGCCGGGATCCATACGACATATTCCAAGTGTGCTTTATATCACTGACAAAAATTTACTATTATTTTCTACTCTGAACTAAAGGTTTATCGCCCGCATTTTAGCAAGGCAGAGCAATAATGTTTTTGCCTGCCTGTGTGTGTGATGTGTGTGTGTGTGTGTGTGTGTGTGTGTGTGTGTGTGTGTGTGTGTGTGTGTGTGTGTGTTCCCATTATATCATAAGAACGGTTTGAGTTAACATGAAACCTTCAGGGTATCAAGATATGACGAAAATGGGCACTCGTTGTCAAGGTCGTCACCAAAATGGTTGCCAAAGGTCAACTTGTTTTTATCGCCCACCTTTACCACCATTATATCTCATGAACAGCTTGAGTTATCAACATGAATCCTTCAAGGTATCAAGATATGGCCAAAATCTTGGACTTGGCCAACAGCATATTCTGGCGGGCGATTAGCATTCGGCTCGCGAGTGCTTTTCTATATATATATATATTTTTTGGTGATAACAAGCCCCGTTACCATCCAGTGGGAATGGTTGCGCTATTCCTACGTGAAGTCTTAACTGCATTCCCCTCTGGTCAAAATGTGTGCCAGTAAATGAATTTAATTCATAAATGACTATTATATATGATGCCAGTACCCACATCTAGTGGCATATGCCTATTTACTTGATGGAAACCGCCCAACTGCAGATTGAAGAAATGTCGCCCCTGTCAATAAATGCAAAGTACTATATCATGGAAGAGAAACCATAAAAATATGGTAATATCAGACGTTACTGTAGTTTGCCCCGCACAGTAGTGTGGAGGCTGTGTTCGAATGCGTGGCTCATGTATGGTCATAACACTGCCCACCACTTGTCTCTGGTCAGAGATTAGTGATCATGAGTGTACTTTCCCTTCTTGCTGGAGGTTTGCTCTCATTCAGCCAGTCCCAAAGATATGTGACCATTCGAAACCCTCCAACTATCGTCCAATTGTTTTAACATCCTGTGTTTTGCAAATGTTCGAGTCTATTCTTAACAGAAGAATTTTAAAGAATCTTTCCTATCATAACCTTCTTTCTGATCGGTAGTATGGGTTCCGTCAGGGACGCTCCACTGGCGACCTTTTCACCTACCTTTCAGACTCCTGGTCATCCTACTTTCGGGACTTTGGAGAAATCTTTGCCATTGCCCTTGACACCTCAAAGGCTTTCGATCGAGTCTGGCATAAATCTTTGATTTCTAACTGTCCTCTTACGGTTTCTATCCTTCCATCTGTGCCTTCATCTCTAGCTTCCTTTCTTGTCGTTCTATAGCCGCTGTTGTAGACGGCCATCGTTCTTCTCCTAGATCTATCAACAGTGGTGTTCCTCACGGCTCTGTCCTATCTCCATCTCTCTTTTCCTTTTATTCATCAATGACCTTCTAAGCTGTACATCTAACCCTATCCACTCATACGCTGATGATTCCACCCTTCACCTTTCCATTTGGTTGCCGCAACGTCCATCTCAGCAGTTACTTCAACAAGCAAGGGATGAGGCTATGGCACACCAAATGTCTGACTTGGCTCGTATCTCTGACTGGGGTAAAAATAATCTTGTTGTTTTTAATGCATCAAAGACTCAGTTCTTACACCTATGAACTCGACAAAATCTTCCTCAGGAGAACCCAATAATGTTTAATAATCTCCAGCTCAGTCCTGCATCATTCTTGAACATGCTTGGGGTCTCATCCATTTGGGATTTATCTTGTAAAGAACATATTACATCTTTTGTGAAATCTGCTTCCAAGATATTAGGTGTGCTAAGCCAACTCTGAACCTTCTTTACCTCTGCACAGTTGTTGACTTTATACATCGGTTTCATTCGCCCCTGTTTAGAGTACAACTCTCATGTGTGGGGAGGCTCCCCACATACAGCTCTTCTCAACAGGGTGGAGTCAAAGGCGTTTTGTCTCATTAACTCTCCTCCTCTTACTGGCTCCCTTCAACCTCTGTCTCTTCACCTGACTGTTGCATTTGTATCTCTTTTCTATCGTTACTTCAATGGCCACTGTTCCTCTGAACGGTCTGCCTGCATCTCTCCACCTCTACGATGGGCACGTAGTACCCGTCTAGCAACAAACTCTCATTCTTTTTTCTGTCCAGGTCTCTAATGCAAGAGTTAACAATTACTCCCAGTCCTTCATTTATGCAACTGGTCAACTCTGGAACTGTCATCTTCTGTCTGTATTTCCTATTTCCTATGATTTCCAGTCTTTCAAATGCAGTGT
>JAGKTI010020696.1:0-16180 GCA_018397915.1 Birgus latro | reverse complement strand
ATGCTGCATACAACGATCCCAGCACTCCTAACACATGCTGCATACAAAGATCCCATAGCATGGAGGGAGATCTCTCAGTGTCAGGAGACACAACAGCTCCCAGAACTTCTTCCATCCACTCCTCACTCTTGCCACAGAGCTAGCTTCTGCCCCACCGCCAGCACATAACATGTCTCCCAAATAACAAAACTCTTCCACACTCTCAAGAGACTCAACCAACAAGTTTAATCTTTTCATGTCTGACAGTTCCCACATGCTCATCCCGACACACCGCTCATCTGAAATCATAATTATCTCGCAGTCTGCCTCTAATACCACAACATCTCTTATGCACCCACTTATCACAAACACTGCACAAGATGTAATTACTTCCCACGCCCTTGTGGCAGATCGCATGTGGCCACTTTTCCCTCTTCTTTGACAGTACTGTCACCAGCCCTAGATACCATCACTTTTGTTTTATCTGCATTTGCTCTTAAGCCCTTGTTCCCCATACCATCTCTCCAGTTCCTAAATCTTTCTGCTGTCCGCATTTCATTCTCTGCAATCAACACCAAATCATCAGCATACAACATCTCCCACGGGAGTCCATTTCTGAAGTCACATGAGAGGCTTCAAGTACCATAATAAACAAAGGGCTGATGACTGACCCCTGATGTGCACCAACATTCACAGAAAACTCTTCACTCAAATTTCCATTCACCCTTACCTGGGTGCGAGCACACACACCAAGACCATGACCACCTTAATCAGGCAGTTTTTGATCCCAAGCTTTCTCATTACCCACTTCACCGCTTCTCTAGGGACCCTATCAAAGACCTTCTCCAGATCAACAGAAACAAAATTCAGTTCCCTTTCCTATGTACAATCGCCCAAAGAAGTGATGACCCGATTCCCAGTACCTTTCGCTCAGAAAGTGGTATCTGGCAGCTGTCACGGCCATGTTATATTTTCTATATTGCACACTGGAAAGAGCAGTATTTGGGTAAACAACACCAAAAAGTAATATATTAGTGTTTTTACCGTGTATATCTCGCATTACGGAAGTGGAAACCACAATAAACTAAAGTTGAGGCTTAGCAGTACGAAAAAATGTGAAACGCACTCCCTATCGCTCAACGGTTTCAGGGTTAAAATGTGGAGAAACTCTCGTAATCCTTATTGTCCATTCAAAATCAACAATACTGAAGGAAATATGTCCCATACAATAAAACCCGCAGATAATCGTAATGTTGAGATCATTAGTGCCATCAAATCAGAAAAATAAACATCTAAAGATAAATTATCCACATTTAATTCTCTATGCGGGATGATGTCCATGCGGGTAAATCCATAATTGCTGAAAGCAAGATGGATCGTCAACAAGAAACTACAGCCTGTCGGTGCAAGTAGATTACTGCTCTTTATTTAGCAAATATTCCAGTAAGACATATACTGGCACCTTGACAGTTAACAGATAGATAAGCGATATAGAGAGGTAGAACATAGAAAATTTGCTACTAGAGCCTCTCGTAGCACAAGACCTAGACAGACGGATTAATACATGTGCCCAAGAACAACCACTTACCACTTGTGTTGCTATCAAGAAGCAAATCTGCCAGCATTCAGTGACGTTAGTGAAACCAGTGCATTCATAAGTGGAAAACTGGTCATTTTTATTCACACGAAATTCCAACATGTTATAAAACATGTAGGGCAGTTGCATGGAAGAACTAAAGAGGGAGAGGTTGATTGTCAAAAGCATGAATGCGGCAATGAAGATAAATGAAACCAAAAAGAATTATATTAAAAATAAGGGGGAGGGGGGAACCGTGACAAAGTTCGAGACATGCTCCCCCTCTCCTGGCATGGTAATGACTGACGGAAAGCCTGCCGTCAAGGAAAAATGATTGAAAATCCACTAAATTAGTCTCAGATGCGGTAAAAATCCTCCAGACTGAGGGTAATTAACGAAAAAGAAAATGGACAAGACTTAAAAAAAAAAAAAAATGGCCAAGACCTAAAAAAAAAAAAAAAAGCCAGAGAAATGTAATAATTTTATACCAGCTAGACTGCTTTTGAAATCTCTGAATTTAGCGTGAAAATCGCTTCATTGGTAGCTGCTGGCATGAGTTGGGAAAATGTGCCAGATATCACTATTTTTTTTTTATTGATCTATTAAAAAAAAGAAATGCTAAACTTAACTAGTATTTTCGCAAGATTTTTTTTTTTTTTACCATAAATAATGTTTGCAGGGCAGGCAAAGACTGTTTCCGTCTCCTAAATGAACGTTGCCAGACCCAGGGAGTTTTGTCCGAAACTTAATGAAAGCGAGTCATCACTTCTTTGGGCGATTGTACAGTCAAACCCCAATATGTGATACCCCAGTAATTGATTCCCCAGCTGAATAATTAGGGTAGAAATACCACTGTATCCCTCCTAATGATGGCCGAGTGCCAGTTTTGCGATGTGTCCAGTGATGTATTGACTGGGATTGATGGGCCAAAAGTTTGAATTACTTTTTTTCCATGGCCAGCTGAGCCCGTCCGCCTGCCGGGATGCGCAAGAACAATCGCGCAGCCCCACACCCATTGCTCACCCCGATCGCATCCGTATCGTTCTTTTTGCACCGCCCATCACTGAGTGAGGCTCTCTATAACACATGCCTTCCCTGCATCGTGTTGCATCACCAGAATTATGCAGGCTGCTATCGTGGTGCATTGTAATGTCCCAGCAGTACTGTGAGGAGGGCAGTGATACTAACCTTGTGTGAAGTATGATTTTGTGTTAATTTTGGCCTAATTAAGTGTGATCATGTCTGGTAAGGGTGTTTCAAGTGATGAGGCTAGTGGTGGTATTGGTGACCCTAGTCGGGATGGTAAGCGGCCTACTGGTGTTGGTGCTGGTGATGTTCCAGCAAAGCATTCTTGTAAAACTCTGTCTGTTGAAGTGAAGTTAGATATTCTTAAACGCCACGACAAAGGCTAGGGCGCGTGTGTCATCACTTCAGCTCTCCACCCGGCATAGTCGACTGCCTCAACGATCATCAAGAAAGGGGAGGCCATCAATACTGTCCCTGGGGAGATTGCAACATTCACCTCCTGTATCATCCACCAGAGAATGCCTGCGATGGAGGAGCTGGAGCAGCTGCTTTGCACTTGGGTGGATGATAAGAACAAAGGAAGGCACTCATGAGTCAGGCAGTCATATGTAGCACCAGTTTAGCAGGGCAGCAATCCCAAGGTGGATGATGGGAAGTTGATGACAGGGAGAGCTGGAGCTCCCATTTCATCAGCCCTCAGGACTAGTTCATGACCATCCCCCGTAACTGACCTTTTTCAGTGTCTCAGTAACAGAGAGAGTAATCCAGCATGCTTGCGAATACAAATTTCTCTAACTATCAACACCAGACTACATGCTCAGTACACACTAAACTTCCTTTTCAAAATTAGAAAAGAAAAATGGCGACTAATAACCAAGTCTCATAGTCCCCAGCAGGGGGGGAGGACCATAAATGCCCCCAGCATCCTCCCCTCTCCTGGTGACAATTCAACGAGCTGCCTGGAACCACTGTTTGATTCATTCCTTCTTCATTTCTGCAACATTCGTGGCCTTTCCTCTAACTTTTGGTCTGTTGAACACCACCCCTCCTCCTCTAATCCTCACCTTCTCTTCCTAACTGAGATTCAGCTGTCTGAGGCAACTGATAGTAAACCCTTTTCTGTATCCTCCTACTTTGTTTATACTGTACTCATTTCAAAGCCAAAGGTGGCTGTTGTGTATATATGCGCAACGACTTATCTTGCTTTTGTGTTCCTGAACTTGAGTCTTCTGAATTCTCTACTCTCTGGCTTCGGCTTTCCTGTCATTCTCTGACTAAATATATCTGCGCTGTTCACTTATCGACTAATTCTACTGACTATGAAAAATTCTTTGACTATCTTACTCAAAGGCTTTCGATCGAATCTGGCATAAATCTTTTATTTCCAAACTACCCTCCTACGGTTTCTATCCTTCTATCTGTGCCTTCATCTCTAGCTTCCTTTCTGGTCGTTCTATAGCTGCTGTTGTAAACGGCCATCGTTCTTCTCCAAGACCTATCAACAGTGGTGTTCCTCAGAGCTCTGTCCTATCACCAACTCTCTTTCTTTTATTCATCAATGACCTTCTAAGCTGTATATCTAACCCTATCCACTCATATGCTGATGATTCCACCCTTCACCTTTCCATTCAGTTCCCGCAACGCCCATCTCAGCAGTTACTTCAGCAAACAAGGGATGAGGCTATGGCACACCTAATGTCTGACTTGGCTCATATCTCTGATTGGGGTAAAAATAATCTTGTTATTTTTAATGCATCCAAAACTCAGTTCTTACACTTATCAACCCGACAAAATTTTCCTCGGGATTACCCACTAATGTATAATAATGTCCAGCTCAGTCCTGCATCATCCTTGAACATGCTAGAGCTTTCATTCTCTCGGGATTTGTCTTGGAAAGAACATATTACATCTCTTGTGAAATCTGCTTCCAAGAGATTAGGTGTGCTGGGCCGACTCCAAACTTTCTTTACCCCTGCACAGATGTTGACCTTGTACACGGGTTTTACTCGCCCGTGCATGGAGTACATCTCTCGTGTGGGGAGGCTCCCCACATGCAGTTCTTCTCAGTAGGGTGGAGTCAGAGGCTTTTTGTCTCATTAACTCTCCTCCTCTTACTGATTCCCTTCAACCTTTTGTCTCTTTGCCGCACTGTTGCTTCTTTATCTCTCTCCTATCGCTACTTCAATGGTCACTGTTCCTCTGAAGTGTCTGCTTGCATCCCTCCACCTCTACGACGGGCACATAGTACCCGTCTAGCAACAAACTCTCATCCCTTTTCTGTCCAACTCTCTAATGCAAGAGTTAACCGTTGCTCCCAGTCCTTCATTTATGCAACTGGTCAACTCTGGAACTGTCTCCCTCTGTCTGTATTCCCTACTTCCTATGATCTCCAATCTTTCAAACGCAGTGTGTCCAGGCATCTCAAAATGAATGGATCTTGAATTTGGCTCTCTTTTGTATTGTTTTTACTTTTTCTTGGAAGGAACAGTATGCGGGCCCTGGCCTTTGGTTCCTTCTTCCGTGCATAAAAAAAAACAAAAAACGGTGGAACACATTCTGTCCATTTCTCCTTTCTCTGAAATCTCAATTCTAGGAGATTTCAGTGTTCACCATCACCTTTGGATCTCCTCCCCTTTCACTGATCCACCTGGTGAACAAGCCTACATCTTTTCTATCCGTAATGACCTAGAGCAGCTTGTACAGCTCCCTGCCCGTATCCCTGACTGTCTTGGAGAGAGCTCCAACATACTTGACCTCTTCCTTACAACTAATCTTTCTGCTTACACTTAATCTTTCCTCTCCGTTGGGCTCCTCCGATCACAACCTTATTACCTTAACCTGTCCTATTGCTCCGGTACAGCATGTGGACCCTCCAAAGAAACGCCGCCTGTGGCATTTTGGAGCTGCAGACTGGGAGGCCATCAAGCAGTACTTCTTTGATTTTCCCTGGAATGATTATAGCTTCCATGGCTGGGAGCCATCTGAGTGTACCTTGTGCATTACAGAGGTTATTCTCTCGGGCATAGAAACTTACATTCCCTTCTCATATCCTTTGGCAAATGTAAGAAAGCCTTGGTTTAATCATGCATGTTCTAAAGCTGTCCACAACAAGGAGAGGGCCTATAAAATGTACCACAGCCAACCCACCCCTGAATCATATCTTTTTTATGTTTCTGCAAAGTCTGTTCTTTGCTCTGCTAAAAATAATTTCATCCGTACTAAATGCTCTCAGCTTTCCAACTCAGTCTCTTCCTGCTCCTTCTGGCACCTTGCCAAAAACCTTTCTAACTACTTTACCTCATCATCCTTCCATCCTCTTTTCTACTCTGATGGCTCTGTAGCTATTTCTTTTACTGATAAAGCAGATCTCTTTGCTCAGACTTTCTCCTCCAGTTCCACTTTAGATGATTCTTGTGCTGTTCCATCATCACTTCCCCCCTCTGACTTCCTCATGGCTGACATTAAAATTTCTTCAGCTGATGTATTTTCTGCCATCACTGGCCTCAATACTAACAAGGCATATGGGCCTGATGGAGTCCCTCCTGTTGTCCTTAAGAACTGTACCTCTGTGCTTACACCCTGCCTAGGTAAACTCTTTCGCCTTTGTCTATCAACTTGTACCTTTCCTTCCTGCTGAAAGTTTGCTCTTATTTGTATCCAGTCCCAAAGAAAGGTGACCATTCTCAACCCTCTAACTATCGTCCAGTTGCTTTAACATTCTGTGTTTCAAAAGTTTTCGAGTCAGTTCATAATAGAAAATTTTTAAAGCATCTTTCCTATCACAACCTTCTTTCTGATCGTCGGTATGGGTTCCGTTAGGGACGGTCCACTGGCACTCTTCTCACATATCTTTCAGACTCCTGGTCATCCTCCTTTTGGGACTTTGGCGAAAGCTTTACCATTGCACTTGACATCTCAAAGGCTTTTGATCGAGTCTGGCATAAATCTTTAATTTCCAAACTGCCCTCTTATGGTTTCTATCCTTCTCTGTGCCTTCATCTATAGCTTCTTTTCTTGTTGTTCTATAGCCACTGTTGTAGATGGCCATCGTTCTTTTCCTAGATCTATCAACAGTGGTGTTCCTCAGGGCTCTGTCCTATCACCAACTCTATTCTTTTTATTCATCAGTGGCCTTCTAAGGTGTATATCGTAGCAGTCGTGGCTCAGTGGGTTAGAGCGCTCCGCTCTGGCCGTAGGGTCGGAGGATCGAATGCACCCAAGGGTCATTGGTAGACACCGGGAAGGGCATCCGTTCATAAAATGCCACACGCTCCAACCCAAAAGTCCTCTATCCAGGGGCAACGCCTTATCCCTTTGGGGACACCAGGCGCAAAAGTAATTATATATATATATCTAACCCTATCCACTCATATGCTGATGATTCCACCCTTCACCTTTCCATTCGGTTCCTGCAACGTCCATCTCGGCAGTCACTTCAACAAAAAAGGGATGAGGCTATGGCACACCTAATGTCTGACTTGGCTCGTATCTCTGATTGGGGTAATAATAATCTTGTTATTTTTAATGCATCAAAAACTCAGTTCTTACACTTATCAACCCGACAAAATCTTCCTCAGGATTACCCACTAATGTTTAATAATGAACAGTTATGTCCTGCAACATCCTTGAACATGCTTGGGGTTTCATTCTCTCGGGATTTGTCTTGGAAAGAACATAATACATCCCTTGTGAAATCTGCTTGTAAGAGATTAGGTGTGCTAAGCCGATTCCGAACTTTCTTTACCCCTGCACAGTTGTTGACCTTGTACACGGGTTTTATTCGCCCGTGTATGGAGTACAACTCTCATGTGTGGGGAGGCTCCCCACATGCAGCTCTTCTCAAAAGGGTGGAGTCAAAGGCTTTTCGTCTCATTAACTCTCCTCCTCTTACTGATTCCCTTCAACCTTTGTCTCTTCGCCGCACTGTTGCTTCTTTATCTCTCTTCTATCGCTACTTCAATGGTCACTGTTCCTCTGAAGTGTCTGCTTGCATCCCTCCACCTCTATGACGGGCACGTAGTACCCGTCTAGCAACAAACTCTTATCCCTTTTCTGTCCAACTCTCTAATACAAGAGTTAACCGTTACTCCCAGTCCTTCATTTATGCAACTGGTCAACTCTGGAACTGTCTTCCTCTGTCTGTATTTCCTACTTCCTATGATCTCCAGTCTTTCAAACGCAGTGTGTCCAAGCATCTCGAATTGAACGGATCTTGAATTTGGCTCTTCTTTTGTATTGTTTTTGCTTTTTCTTGGAAGGAACAGTATGCAGGCCTGTGGCCTTTGGTTCCTTCTTGCTTACATAAAAAAAAAATCATCCCCCACTGTACCACACAATTACTCTACAAATACACCACATCATTAACATACCCAACATCATCCTGGGTGGTGATTTCAACACCAAGGCATCAGCCTGGTATGTCAACAACTCTGAGAGATCATCTTTTCATACTTAATCATCCCAATCATCATACCCATATCCCACATCAAGCTCTCTTCCTCCCATCATCCCGAGACATCACCTTCTGTTCCCCAAACCTCACCCACACAACTTTCTGGAGAGTGCTCTGACCACCTCCCAATCATCATCACTACCAAAACCAGAATCATCCCAGCTGGCCACAGACACACATGCACTAATTATAAGAGAGGCAACTGGGAGGCCTTCACAACTGAAACAGAACAACATTTTGAAACATTAAACAGAACATCCATCACAAACATCAACACCGCTGTGCACACTTTCAATACAAGTATACAAAATGCAGACAAAAGACACATCCCTAGAGACAACAGAAAAAGACACAACCCCAATTTCACACCAGAAATTCAAGGCCTCATCAGACAACGGGACACACCACGACACTCCCGAACACGTGATACACATGACACCATACAACAAATACAAGCATTCAGCACTCAAATAAATAAAATATCAAAGCAGCAAACACTAAATTGGAATAATTATCTCCAAACTCTTGATCATAAAACAAACACCAGCAAATTTTACAAAACACCAAACAGCATCACACTCTCCAGCAGCAACACTACACAATCACGTGCTGCCATCACAACAACAGACACCACACCTTCAAACAAACAACAAGCAAACACTCTCATCAATCACTTTTCACATGTCAGCCATCTAAACCCTCCATCGTGACAATCGACGTATCATCCGACGTAAGTTACGACAGTACCCCACAGACCCAAACTTCGCTCCTTTCACTTACAACCAGACGAAAAACATCATCAGCAACCTCAAGCACTCATCTGCCTGTGGACCAGACAACATAAGCAACATACACCTTAAACACCTTGGACCACAAGGTATACAAGCACTTACCAACATCACACTACACCTACATAATACCCAGCATCTGGAAGCATGGCATTATCATCACTATCCCTAAACCCAACAAAGACCCCACATTACCTTCCTCACACCACCACATCACACTCCTCTGCACCCCCTCCAAAGTCACTGGAAGACTGGTACTACAACTAGCTACACCTCACAGTTCCCTAGCCCCATCACAACATGGTTTTAGGCCACTACACTCCTTAAACACTCTTCTTATAGACCTCACACAGAGTTTTTGATGGCATGAATTCAGCTAGGCCACCACATAGAACACTCCTTGTCACACTAGACATTAGTAAAGCTTTTGATTCCATCCCCCGCTACAACCTCACAAACAAAATATTCAACACAAACATGCACAATAACACAAAAAGTTGGCTGGCAAACTACTTAGCAGGCAGATGTGCATATGTGACTTTTGCCGGTCGGTCCTCGAACATCAGAAACTTCACAAATGGCATCCCCCAAGGATCTGTTTTGTCTTCTACACTCTTTAACCTATACATGCCTGACATACCCACACCCCACACACCACAGATACACATAGCTTCCTATGCAAACAACATAACACTTACATGTACACACCAAAGTGCAAACACAGCTGCACACATCCTCCAACCTTACCTCAACACACTACTTGAATGGTTCACCCAGACTCAAAATAGCCAGCCAATTTTTTTTTTTTTTTTTTTTTTTAATATGTGTCTGACTCTAGGCATAGGCTTTACAGCCTGCTATCAAGGCCCAGCAGTCCTCCTACATACCATACACCTCCACATGCCACCACTTCGGCGCTAACACCCACCGTCCATATCGAATACATGCTAGGGCTGTCTCATACAGGACTGGCGTATTGGTATTAGCGGGGGTATTTTTATGACATGTCGGCGGGACTTCTGGTAGATCAGTAAAGCCCGATTTATTGAAATTCAAATCCTTAAACTGTTCCCTGCCCCAGCGTGGATTTGAACCTGGGTCTTTCGGGACTGCAGGCCACCTCTTTACCGATTGAGCCACTGCCTCTACAGTGACCCTTCTCACAAACTGGACAGCAGAACACAGTCACATTCCACGTCTCACCATAGACAACACTCCCCTACCACACACACACACACACACACACACACAAAATCCTTGGTGTAACATACAATATATCAGTGTCATTTAAACAACATATTACAAACATTAAAAATAATTTAACACCTAGACTCAGTGCCTTGAAGTCACTTGCCCATACAACATTTGGACACAACAAAGAAACCACCACCGCGGTATATAAACAATATATACGTTCCTTATGCAAGCCTGCTTGGGCTCCTAACCTCACTAAAACATACTATAACACTCTTCAGACCATACAAAACAAGGCCCTAAAAATTATCACAGGCTGCACAGCTACTACACCTACAGACCACCAACACCAAGAAACCAAAGTCCCCAAAGTCAAGGATGATCTAGACATGAGAGGCAGCCAAGTTCTCGCTGCAGCCTTCAAAAACCCACAACATCCACTACACTACATTGCAGCACATTCACACGCACCAAGGAACATCAAAACAACACCCAGCACACGATGTCATACACAAATACTATCATCTCTTCCCCCCTGCCTGCCTCAGACCAACTTCCAGAAGCATATTCATACTCAAATCACTCTCCATTCTATTCAGTCACTTAAAGACAACACACAGCTGCATGCCCGGCCTCCTGATATCCATCCTTCTGAATGCTATCTCCCTTGTGAAGACAGGGTCCACCTGGGCAGGCTGAGATGTGGACATCATCCAGCCCTCTTAAGTTATCAGATGAGGCTGGATGACTCCATCGCTGATGCTTGTCCAGGATGTAAAACAGCACCCCATACAATTAAGCACATCATGGAAGACTGCATTGGACACAATCACCTATGCCAACAACACAACATACACTCCTTGAGAGCTCTGTGGGAAAGCCAGGTCTCGGCCATGGCCCTCCTTAGGGACTCGGGGCTGTTCGGCCAGACTGCCCAGGGAACAACTACTACTACTTCAACAACATATGCCATGCCATCAAAAACATCACGACTGCATGGAAGGAAGGATGCCAGCCTGCCACGAACGGTGTGTGGCACAAACTGTGGCTGGAGTGCATACATTCCTTCATTGGCTTCCCTGAGGGCGTGCGAGCTCCGCTGGTAGACTGGGTGCGGCAGGATATGGTGCAACTGTTGCACAAAGCAGGCTTTGGGGTGGTCGACGTGGAGGAGGTCCTGGACATCCTTTGGGAGAAACTCGGCAACGAGGAGCTCCTTAATATGGGATGCATTGGGTGCACCAGGAGGAGGAGGTATTCCCTGAGGTGTGAGCCCTCAGTATGAAAATTCTGAAGGAGATGGTGACAGAGGTTGACGAGGCCATCACACTTTTGCGCACTCACAACCCTATCCCAGGACGAAGCAGGGATGCATCTGATTGACTGGAGGAGGGGATGAAGGTGTTCTGGGTGATGCTGGAGGAAATGAAGGGGGCGACCAGGCAGACTACCTTCACTACCTTCTTCGAACCGTCCCCCACCATGCCAGCAACCCGCATAGGATCTCCCCAGCCCTCGACCAGTAGAGCGTCTCCCCAGCTCTCGACCAGTAGAGCATCTCCCCAGCCATCGACCAGCAGAGAAACACTGAGGGCCTTATCCTCCCGAGGATGTTGTGCTTGGCCCCCAGTGCTGGACCTCACCTCAAGCTGATCCTTGTCTGCTGCATTACCTGAGTCTCCACAGCAGCTCTCCGCCACTACCTTCCTCGCCCCAGCCTTGATATCCGACACAACTTCGGCCACTGCCTCTGTCTTCCCCCACCACCACGTGAGCTACCACATCTGTCTTCCTTGTCACCATATCAGTCATCGCAGTGGTCTCCCTCACCACCTCACCAGTTATCACAGCTGTCTCCCTCAACACCTCATCTGTCATTGCATCGCACCCCATTATCACCTAATGAGCCATTGCATTGCACCCCATCGCCACCTCCAGAGCCATCGCATCAGTCTCCTGCTACTATCACCCCACCTCAGCAGGCTTCCCCCCTCCTCTGACCATCCCCCAGAGATGGGGTTTGAGGGCTTTAACCCCTTAACCGCGGGGTTGTCAGAGGCGCGCCGTGCCCGTCCTGCAGGACAAATCCGCGCTCTGACTGACTTATTAAAAATATTTGCCAAAAATCAGTTATTAGTCTTAGAATATTATAATTACATATGCATATGGCACATACCTTCAGCTTTCTCCTGGGATGTTTTTTTTAGCACTCGTCGACTACCGTTGGACTTGTGGAGACTTCTCAAGTTGGGTAACTAAGTCTCCACTTTACACTTCCTGACATCCTGTAATATGAATACCACTGCCCGATATTGTCACTAGAAACACTCTTCAATGATTTCCAAGTAGTTTGAAATCCATACTCAAAAAAAAAAAAACGACACTGTGAAAGCAATGTAAAATACGAATGCTTACAAGCCTCCCACTCGCACTAATTCGCTGCTCATACTCTGTCATTTCTTATTCATATACACACTCACACTTTATTATTTCTAGTACTTTATTGCACTTATATATATCTGCAGTCTTTTACCGCTTCCCACACGATGTTTAGTAGGGTTAGAGGGCACAGGGCCTTTTATAATGGGCGCAAAAGCGGCAGACATGGAGGGGCGCGACTGTAATGTGCTTCCACCTTGAAGGACAACAGTGAACTGAGATGTACGTATCTCGGTAGCCAAGAGTTGAAAATGTCAGCTGTTAATGTACATGCTAAGAAATAAGTTGTAGGAAATCTAGACAATACATAATAAATTAGGTAGTTCCAGGTGAATATAAATATCACTCGGGGTTCTCCCTTCCTTTCTTATATACATTTATATTATGAGAATAGCTCATACGGCATATTTCACTGGGAAAAAAGCAGGGGAAATTAGTGAACGAGTGCAGGTTGGATGTTGCCAAGGGATAATTAGCCAATTCCAGGTGTATGGCACTATCAGTTACCTTATATATATATATATTATTTTGTATAAGAATAGGGCATAGGGCTCATTTCATTGGATGATATCAGTGGAAAAATCTGGGGAAGATTTGCGTAGCGCAGAGCAGCTGAGCAGACGACATGAGAGGGTAATGGAGGGGAGGTAAGGAGGGGAGTCTAGAATGGGGGAAAATGGCTAAATTGTCAACAATGGATGGGAGTACTAATGACATTAGCAGCTCTGACTATTGTTGGACATTGGCAGTGCTGATAGATGATACAAGTCACCATCTGAAAGCCCGGGCGAATTAAAAACAACATAGAATCACTGAAGTGATGCCCCGCGGTATGATCCATTGCACCCGAGCGTCACGAAAGTGACGACCCGCGGTTAAGGGGTTAAGGAGGATGAGTGAGTGCTTTGGAACACCACATGTCCCCCAGCCTTGGGGGGATAGCAAGGATGATGATCAGGACCGGACATGGACTTACAAGAAGCAAGTGATGAGAGGTGTTTGATAATTTCTGACCTATTTTTTAGGATTTCCTGATTTTGTTTGTTTTATTGAGTTATTAATGGGTTTTAGGCTTAGGTTAGCTTCTTTTACAGCTGTTAAGCCATTTAGATTGCCCATAAAATTGTTTCTGGACTCATTTGGGTGGGTTTAGGACTTCGTTGGGAGGGGAATCTCTGTCTATAGCCAGATGCTGTAATCCCACAAAGGGTGGCCGCAGACAAAACGCCTCCAAGTCACTCTGTCACCCACCATTTGACTGCTCTCCCCCAACTCATCCCCCCTCCCTCATATACCTCTCAGCTCCATCCCTTCACCTCATCCTCGGTCCTCCCCTCCCCCTCCCCCTCCCCACCTCACCCACATGCACCTTCTTAGTCAGTCTTTCATTCTCCATTCTCGCCACATGTCCAAACCACCTCAGTGTATTTCTCCTAATTTTCTCAATCACATTCACATCCACCCCACAATATTCTTTCACTTCTTCATTCGTCAACCTGTTCCTGCATGTCACTCCACATGTTCCTCTTAGGTAACTCTTTTCCACTGCTCTCACTCTTGACTTGTTTCCCTCTAGCAAGGTCCATGCCTCGGTTCCATGCGTCAGGGTAGGGATCACAATATTATCATGCAGTGACTTCATAACTTCCATACTCACCTCCCTATTTCTCATCACTGCTTTCAGTGAACCAACAACTTTCCTTCCCTGCTGTACCCTTTCAAGCATTTCATCCCCAAAACTTCCATCCTTACTCATCACACTACCCAAGTACTTGATTGCACTCACATTCTCCATATCCGCACCATCCAACCTCACTGTGCATTCTGTGACCTCATTCCTCTCAAACACAATAACTTTACTCTTGTTTACATTAACTTTCAGATTCCTCTTTTTACACACTGTCCCAAACCCATTCACCAATCCTTGCAACTCCCATTCATCTTCTCAACAATGTTGTATCATAGCAAACAGCAACACCAGAATCTTCCATACCACACTGTCATTCATTAGAGCCACCCCCACATCCACTGCCCTATCTTGCACCTCCTTTACAACCCCATCCATGTACAGTAAACCTTCCATAAGTCGAACTTTTAGAAGACTGAATCTTCGGTTAGCCAAACTCAGGCCTAGATCACGTATGAAAGTAGGCCAGAATGCGAAAGTAGGGGGAGAAATGGTGCCAGGTGGACACGTGGCGCCAGTCTGCTGCTTGCTTTTGGAGACTGTAGTTGCGCCATTCTTACTGTCATCTAGTGCTGAGCAGTGCTCTCCTTTTGTCTTCTGTCTTGCCATGGAAGGTTCAAAGCTTAAAAGAAGTGATACTGGGACCTCTAGTCTTAAAGGAATGAAGCAAAAAAAAAAAAAAATGTGTTCATGTGACTTAGTGTAGTGATCATGATTAAAGTTCAGTACTATTATTACTGAAAATGTTGCATTGCAGTCTATTACAGTGATTACATATAAGTTAAGTTCTTAATATAGAGTGAAATAAATACTGGATACTGTTTAGAATTTATGTTAAAGTGTGAACTCACCCACCTCCACCACCGTCTCCAAAACAAAACAAACTGCCGACGGATCTACTGCCTCTAACGAAAGGTGCTACACTGCAGTATATTACAGTGATTACATTTAAGTTTAGTTCTTAATATAGAGTGAAATAAATACTGGGTACTGTTTAGAATTTATGTTAAAGTGTGAACTCAGCCACCTCCACCACCTCCGTCTCCAAAACAAAACAAACTGCCAACGAATCTACTGCCTCTAACGAAGGGTGTTACACTGCAGTCTATTACAGTGATTACATTTAAGTTTAGTTCTTAGTATAGAGTGAAATAAATACTGGGTACTGTTTAGAATTTACGTTCAAGTTTGAACTCAACCACCTCCATCACCTCCGTCTCCAAAACAAAACAAACTGCCGACGAATCTAGTGCCTCTAACGAAAGGCAAATTATGTGCACTGAATTCTTTCTCTTTTGTCTTTCTTTATTAATTTATACACTGTACAGTAGGCGCGGAAAGTATTGACTTTTTTTGCCAACGTCATTCTTTTTCGTGTTAAGTGAAGTAGGGTCAATACTACCCTCCCCTGTGATGCAAAATGAGCTGACGCTTTTTCAACCCTGCTTGATAGGTTTGGCACCACAGGAGCAGGCTCAGTAATGTTTGGGCAGCCACAGGAGGAGGATTGTCTCTGTGCGTGATGCACCACGAGGGCATGTTTTGACTCAAATAAGACAGTTATTTGGTTACCTACCACATTCTCATCATGCCTAAAGTAACCACAAGCAAGGACAAACGTGTGGAAGTGATTACTTTATACAAAGCTGGCCGCAAACTCCCATTTATTGCAAATCAGATGGTGTTAGACTGAGGACAGTGCAGAGACTGGTGAAGCGGTTCAAGGACAGTGGGGAGGCCATTCCTCCCACTCCACTTCCCAAGCCTGGGAGACCTCGTAAGACAACCTTCAGGACCCCGTCAGCTGATCTCAAGGCAAGTTAGCAAGGATCCAAGGCTAACAGCACGGGATTTAAAAGAAAAGAACCCACAGTTGCTGGCAGATGTGTCTGTCAGAAGTGTGCAGCAGCTGTTGCATGACGATCTGGGCTACAGGAGTTTTTGTGCTCGTAAAAAACCACTGCTAACTGCACTTCAGAAGAAAAAGAGAGTAAATTTTTGTAAGAAATATCTTGCCTGGAGTGAGGAGCAATGGAAAA
>JAGKTI010020694.1:0-16182 GCA_018397915.1 Birgus latro | reverse complement strand
CCTCTTCTTGGGTCCTCAAATTCCCATCTCTTATTTCTTTCATCCTTCTCCTCCTCCTCCTCCTTTTCATTCATTCATTCATTCTTCCTTATCGAGTCCTTCGCTCTTTCTCTTTCCTTCATTTGTTTCCTTTTTTATCTTCCTTCTTTTTCCTTCCTACCTTCTCGTTTCTTCTCTTTTCCTCTTTCTTCCTGCACATCTTTCCCTCAATTCATTCTCTTTTTCTTCCTTTCCTCTTTCTCTTTTCTCATCTTACCTTTTTCCATTAATAAAATAAAGTTGTGGTGAGTGTGGATCTCAATGGGTGAGGGTAAAGAGGTTTTCCTGTTCACCACAATTGTCTTAAATTAAACCTCTCTCTCTCTCTCTCTCTCTCTCTCTCTCTCTCTCTCTCTCTCTCACCATCACTGCTCCGAAATATTCTCTCTTCCTCTCCTTTTTCCTCCATCCATTCTCACCTTCCTTTGTGCACCGTCAGCTCTCACATTTCCAGCATTTGTTTTTTTTTCCGTTCGCGGATTCTTTACAATTTCCTTCAGTTTCTTCTTTATAATTCCTGCCACGTATTGCATTGCTCTCAGTCTGAATATATTTTTCACGTTCTCTCTCTTTCTCTCTCTCAGTAATTTCTTCAGTTTCGTATAAATAGTTCTTTAAATTTTCTGTATTTTTTCTTAATTTTTTAAGTATTTCTTATGTAATATTTCAAGGAACAAGCTGACGTTCCAGTATGTGAAAATAGTAGGAGAATCAATGGGCCTTGACATCACGAGTTTCAGTGCCTCCTACTGGTATATTACGAACAGTGAGGAGTCAAAAGATGTGACGTCACGGGTGCCGGCGCATCCAGTTAACGTTATGTTTGGATAGTGGGCTGAGTCTGGGTGATTGAATGCGTAAGTTTCGGCGCCTTCCATTGCCTCTGAGCTTATTGGGAGGAGTCGGTGCATGTCAGCCTCCTGCTTCTGTTGCCTGTGCAGATCTTTCTATATCAGTGGACGTATCAAATCCAGAGAGGGAGAAAGGCTAAATGGCAATGAATGGCATCTTGTAACCTGCCTGTTTGTTGATGATACGTTTTGATGACAGAAAGTGATAGCGATCTGCAATAGGTGGTGAACGGGTTTGATAGATTTTGCACAAGATAGATAAAGGCGAATAGGAAGAAAAGTAAGATCAAGGCAGGTGAAAGGAAAGAATTCGACACCGTTGGTTTTGTCAGTACAGGGAAGAGAGCGAAAAGAAATAATGGCTTGTAGGGTTCATACAGGATGAGATATTATTGAAGAGGCTATTAGCTTTAAGTACCTGGGAGTGTACAATATTGTGTACATATTGCAAAATGAAGAGTGAGGTTAAGGAGCGATCACTTCAAGGGAGGAGAATAATTGCAGAGCTTGGTCGTATTTTGAAGGGTAGGAGAGTTAGAAAGGAAGTTAAGAGAGCCCCATGTGAAAGTGTTTTACAGCCGAGACACTCCCATGGGAGTGAAACCTGGGCAGCGAATGACAGAGGTGTCTAGGTTGCAGGCTGTAGAACTGGCCTTTCTTAGAACAGCTACAGGCATGGGGAGGGTGGAGGGTGTAAGAAAGAGCGAAACATGTGGGTGTTGAGCAATGGAAGAAACTATGAGAGATGTGGAATCAGTGAGTGGATAGAAAGAAATGTTGAGATGGTGTGGACATGAACAGAGACAGCACATAAACAGGGTGTGAAAGAAAGTTTGTGAAAGTGAGATCTACGGTAGAGTTGGTAGAGGCAGACGTTATGTGGTATGGATGAAAAGAGTTGAATAGTCTGTTGGAAAAAGAAAGCAAAAAGGAAGAAAAGTGGTTGGGAAAATGAGAGAGGTACATGAGGGTCAGGTAGCCTGGAAGCGTTGCTGTCTCGGTGGTCCCTTGTTTGGATATAACATGGAAATTACATTCACAGTAATAACATTATCCGATATCCTGTTCTTCACAAAATTTATCATCCACATGGGGTTAGAAGCACCGATAACTGCGGTATTGGCGAAAATCCACACGTACAATAACGTCTATCATACATTACGACAGAGAAAAGAAAGAGACTAAACATGAGATTAAGATTCTAAAATTATAAAAATCATGGGGCTTAGCAATATAAATTTGTCGAGATTATCGTGGGTGATATTCGCTAATCCGAATTCACCTAGACGAAATAGCCAGCCAAGAGTTCTTCTCTCCTCAGAGTAAGAGAGTGAATGAGTAGTATGTCTGGCATGTATCTGGCAGCCGACGGCGTATGCGCGGCACATGCACAATGAACGCAAGGAGTCAGGATTTCATGCTACACCGGGACCCGTCTTTAGTTCAGTTTTCACTTCCACCAACCTTGTTGGACGCATTGACGGTTAGTGGATATATTTGGCCCTTTTCTGAACTTTTATAATCATATCTGCTGAGAAATTAGTAAAATACACTATGGTTTAGGTCGTTTTTGGCAGGGTGATCGACGAGTTTTCTCGTAAAAATCGCCGTTTAAAGCTACCCGAACTTCGAACAAACTGGCCGACAGTGACCGCGTACTGCACTGATGCAAATGAATTTCTACCACAATGTGTCTGTTGTGCAGTATTGTAGAGTATGTGCTTAGAGTTACATTTTCAACTTATATTACAGTCGTCATTACAGTTTCTGTTTACTTCTGTACATGTCTGACAATATAAATCGTACACAATACTAATTCCTATAATTTCCCTCATTATCATCTATATTTTTTCTTTATTCCTTTCACGAAACTTTACTTTGTGTTATAGGTTTTCACCAATGGACATATGATGCAGACATACAGTGTTCAGCTGAATCAAATTAGATGTGCAGGCAATGAATGTTATGCGCATACTAGAACGAAAGACGAACATAGAATAATTTTTAGCATATGATGACTAGTGAGAAGGGCAAGTGGTTGCGCCACTGGCTTCAAGAATAAAAGGCTTAATATAATTCATACAAATGTTAGATCATTCCCAAAAAAAACTGTCAACTGAAATTACTCACTTCTAAATGCAACTAGACTATACTGCGTGTAACTGAGATCTGGCTTGACTACGGTAGGAAATGCTGAAGTTTGTACTGAAAATTTTTCCATAGTTAAGAACGACTGTAACAGGCGAGGGGGAGGTGTATTTATGTATATAACAAACTGTCTTACAAGGTCCTTGAAGATTTTGGGCAAGATTACCTAGAAGGTAAATGGGTAGAGATACACTTACGAAAGAGAGAGACACACCTACCAAGAACAAGGCCATTTGTAGTAGGAGTATGTTATAGACTCCCAAATGATGCAGCATTTCTTGAAAACTTCGATAGAGTACTATCGGCCGTAGAACCAGACAGACGGACTGTAATCCTTGCAGACTTGAACATGTGCAACAAAAGCCAGACTGTAGGACTATGCAGCAAATTCAAACAAATGCTAGCTATGAACAGTTACAAACAAGTGATCAGATCACCAACAAGAATACAGAAAACACGGCTACCATTATATATCATATATTATGCGGCAGAGAATGACATGATATCACAGTCTAGTGTCATAGTCAGGACTCAGTGATCACCTTACAAAAACTTTATTGGTAAACACAAAAAAAAATAATAATAATAAAATGAGAACACTCAGAAACTTCGACCCTCAAATATACTTAGCTAAACTAAGAAATGCAGACTGGTCAGTATTATACGGTAGGTACATGAGTAGGAATGCAAATGAAGAGTGGGCAAGTTTTAAGATCATCATTACAAATATTATTGATGAGGTAGCCTTTGAAGGAAGTAAGAATAAAAAAAAAAACAGGACAGAGCCATGGATCAATAGGGAATTACTCCAACAAACAGAAAACAGAGACAAACTTTTGTGCAGACTCTCGAAACACAAGCATGACAACGAACTAAGACGTCGGTTCAACACAGTAAGAAACAAATTAAGAAAAGATATTAAATCAGCTAAAGCAGACTATCATTACAATAAGCCTGAAGAACAAAAGTATCACCCCAAAAAAAACTCTGGAAACATTTAAAACCGACAGAGTACAGCGAAAAAACATCATGACGCCAAAATGTAATACTGAACATCAAAGGGGAAACACGTCGTGACACAGTCAGAATAGCTAACCATTAAGATTTTTTTTTTTACGACAGTTGAAGCTACACTAGCAAGGAACCTCCCACAACCTTTCAGAAATTGCAGTACAGACATCAATACCAACCAGAATTTCTACAGAAGCAAAAGGGCTGCCTTAAACAGCTTCTTCCTTCGTAATGATACAGTTCAATATACGTATCAGGAACTACATAATCTTAACACAAGTAAGAGCACAGAACCAGATAAAATACCAGTTAAGTTTCTGAAAGATGGAGCTAAGGAAATTGCAGGACCCTTAGCACATCTGATCAACCTGTCGATAGGCACTAACTCAGTACCAGAAGAGCTTAAAGAAGCACTAGTAACGCCCCTTTATAAAAAAATAAAAAAAAAAGGAGACAAATAAGACGTGAGTAACTACAGACCGGTTAGTATACTGCATAGTGTCGAAGATTCTGGAAAGGGCTGTATATTCACAAATACACCTACCTAAATGAAAATGACATTTTGTGTAAATTCAGTCAGACTTCAGAGGGGCATACTCTACAGAAACATGCCTCATTCACCTTACAGACATGTAAGATCAAACATGTCAGGAGGTGAATACATATGCATGGTTCTGTTTGATCCTCAGAAAGCATTCAGCACAGTTAATCATGGCATACTCTGTGACAAACTACAAGCCATGGGCATAGGATCTGTTGATTGGTTCAGATCATACCTTAACAACAGAAAGCAGAGAGTAAAAGTTGATGAAACAGAATCAGAATCGAGGAATATAACTTGTGAGGTGCCACGGCGAAGCATTTTTGTCCCACTACTATTTTTGTGCTATGTCAGTACATGATTCTGAATGTCATGTGTAAACTTATGTTACAGGTGGATGACAGAGTACTTCTTGTATCTGGAAAGGATCCTAAAGTAATATCACATACTTTAAAAACTTTGATTCCTGTCAAACGTGGGTTGCACACAATAGATTATCACTACATCTGGGGAAAACAGTATCCATATTATTTGGGTCAAAAAGGGAATTACAAGCAACAGAGAATTTCCAATTAAAATGTAATTCCGTATATCGGCAGTACCTGTTGTGAAATATTTAGGTCACAGATTGGATGCTACTATGTCTGGGGATGAAAATAATGGAATCAATAGTAAACTAGAACGGCACTCAGTAGAGCGCATACCTCCGCCAAGGCCCAACATGCAGCTGGAAAAAGACTATCCCCCTATAAAAGAACATTTAAATCCGCTAGATCCAGAATTTTATACGGATCCGCGCCAGACTGTGCACATCCGCAGATACCAACATCCTAAATATGCCTGATTTTTTTCATCAAGATCCATGCTGTATTCACAAAAAAAAATAAAGAAAATGTAAAAAAAAAAAAAAAAAAAACGCCCTATCTCCCAGTGTACACATTCGTAGATACTAACATCCTAAATATGCATTTTTTTTTTCAAGATCCATGCAGTATTCACTGAAAAAAAAATTACGAAAATATCAGAAAAAAAACGCCCTATCTCGCAGTGTTAAAGTGAAAAAAAAAAAAAAAAACCTGGAACCGCCCCTTTATCCATATCCGCATCAAAATTTAATGGAGTCTATTCTGGGCCAAGGCACATTCTTCTACCAAGTTTCGTGGAAATCTATCCAGTAGTTTTTGTGTAATCATGTTCACAAACTAACCAAGGATCAAACAAACGGACAGGGGTGAAAACATAACTCCCTTGGTGGAGGTAACGCATCTTCCAGTAAATTTAAATTCCCTTACAGACAGGGAGGAAGCTTGCCAACAGCAACAAAAAAGACCGTATGTCAGGCGCTTGTACAATGTCACACCGAGTATGCGATATCAGCATGGTACTCTGCCCTCAGCAAAAAAAAAAAAAAAAAAAAAAAAAGCAGAAGCTCCAAGTCCTTCGGAACAAAGTAATAATGTATATACTGATTTTAGAACCTTGGTCGCGTAGGCTGTCATGAACTAAAAGAACTTGAAATGTTATGGGTAGTAGATAGAGCTAAACAACTGAGACTACACAATACCTATAAAACCTACTACAATGTTGCACCTGATTATCTAAGGGAATATTTTGTAAAATCTGGGGCTTGTGCTCACCATAATACGAAGGGCAGAATGTTAAATTTTGACATACAAAACATTAAAGGTCAGGAAGTGTGTACAATGAAAGACAAAAGTCGTGTCCTGAAATCTGGTGAAAACACCTACTGAAAGGCTAAAGTTTTGGTGCGTTTGCCTTTGTGTCATAAGGTGGATTGTCAGCACTGTCATGAGTTGCCATTTGCTCCACGTGACGAGCCCGTGGATTAGAGCATATTTTTCATAACTAAGCAAAATAAATATGTATATTGTTGTGTTTTTTCGACTGCAAATTTTACTTGATAAATATATGAACATTCGCTCGCTCTTTTTTTTTTTTTTAATACCATGTTAGAAACACTGCAAAGCAATGGAGTGCTTCAGAAAAGCTACAACCCAATAGAGGACACTGCGGACTTCAGTTTAACAGTCCCAGTTAGCTGTAAAGCCTCTTTCTCATTGTTAAATATCAGCACTGTTGTGTGAAATTATGAATCACAGTAATGTCACATGCCTTAATATAAATAATACAAATAGAAAACGTAATTATAACGTAGCTTGAATTGTTTTATCTATCATATACGGAAATGAAATATTTTCTGATGGCACCCTACCATTTTGTTGGTCCTGTAATATTACATTGCTACTACATAATGGATGTTTGGTTCTTGATATATAGTTGCTTCGGACAGTAAATTAAGCTTAGTGGGTATCTTGACTCAGTCTATAAGTTGGCTTAAATTTAATGTTGAATAAATACTGGCATTCATCATCACATTTCATCCGATCTAGGAGACCGTCCCAAAACCAGGATGAGGACGGACTAAAGCAAGCCGACATCTGTCTTTGCAACAGATACAGGGAGTCAAGTTCTATATTCACGATCTGGATAGCTGGATGTGGTGTTCAAGGTGAGAGACTGTGGAATGAGGAAGAAGTTTAAAACAAACCTGGAGACTGTCGTGTGCTGTGCATGCGTGACTTGGGTGTGCAAGATGTTGAATGCCAGTATTTTCTCAGCATTAAATTTAAACCAACATACAAACTGAATGAGTCAAGATACCCATTAGGCTTAATTTACAGTCTGAACCAACTATATATCAAGAGCCAAACGTCCATTACGTAGTAGAAATGTAATATACAGGACCAATAAAATGGTTGGGTTGCCATTAGCAAATATTTTATTTCAGTATATGATAGATAAAACAATTCACGTATTAGCGTATATCATAGATAAAACAAATCGTGCTACTTTATAATTACGTTTTCTATTTGTATTATTTATAGTACAGTATGTGGCATTACTATGATTCAGTTTCACACAGCAGTGTAGATGTTTAACAATGAGAAACAGGCTTTTTAAACAGTGCAGGACTGTGTTAAACTGGAGTCTGCAGCGCCCTCTATTAGATACTAGCTTTGAAAGCACCACATTTCAACCCGCCACGTCCCGACCGATTTTCCACCTCTCCCCCCCCCCCCCTAATCCCGACCAGTTTTGGGAAAAAGTTTTTGGCCCAAACCTCCGCTTTTGGTGAGAAACATCGAAAATTCATTGAGAAATCGCCCCCCTGAGCTTATAAGTGTTGCTACAGGTGAGAGTCACCCTTACCTTTTCATTCTCTCTGAGGGTGTCTGACTTCAAAGAAAACGAACTATGGGAGGGGTAACTAATTCAGGCCACTTTAAATTACGTATTTATTTATTTGGTACGAATTTATATGTAGCACAAGAGTATATTGGTTTTCACACAGTAATATAGGCGATAAAAGCGTTGTTCACTCACCAAACACATCAACATATGGCACCTTCCTTTACAGCATTACCACCTCATCACTTCTGTTTGCTTCTTCCTCTAGCCTGTTTATTCCTTTGTTCTCCACCTCACGAATCACTTTCACCGTGAATTTCGTCATTGGAGAGACTGTGGCATGGCATGTCTTTACTGGCCAAATCACTGCTAACAGGTGAATAGCCGAGAAAATGGCATGTGGGGGGGAGGGGGGTCATGTGAGGCCAGGCAGTATCCCTGCTTGACAGCGAGTAGAGGAAGGTCTCCCACATATGCCTACCAAAAATCACCCATGAAACTTGAAAAATTTGCAAATGACTGACCTTGCAATTGCATAACATCTGGTTACGTCGTCGGGTGTCACCGTGACAAAACGTTACGACGTCGTTGTGGTTACTTCCAGATCTTATATTGGTGTGGTAACAATAGGGCGACCTGAACGATGATGGCTGTCCGTTGTGCCTTCCTCCCGAAAGCACCTAATCTGAACTATCTGTTCGGGATTCTTTCCTCCTAAATAAAGGTATATCAGGTCCTCCTTCAGTAGTTGGACGCATGTTTTGCCCTGCCTCGGGTTAATGACATGCATCTTTTGCCTTGCCTCGGGCTAATGACATGCCTCGGGTTAATGACATGTCCAGGTTTGGGTTCTTTATTAATTTAACTTCTGCTTAGGTGAAGTTGGTAATTGTAAGCTCTAAATATAATTATCTTTCATCAAACAACGTTGTCATATATGGGGATAGAGTCAGTGTACAATGGTAATCGATTGTTTTGTTATGAGTGACGAAATACAGTATATCCCTTAGGCATGAGTTCGAATGCACAACCCAGAATATCAAAATCAACACAGAACTATTCGTGTGTTTTATTCTAGATCCAATTTGTCTCTTACGGAATAAGCACTGCTTACAGGTGCTGCCTTCCGTCGTTGTGATTGCTTCCTGATCCTATGTTGGTGTGGTAACAATAGGGCGACCTGAACGATGATCGCTGTCTATTGTGCCTTCCTCCCGAAAGCACCTAATCCGAACTATCTGTTCAGGATTCTTTCCTCCTCAGTACCCATACCAAGGTATTAACTAGTTCTGCCTGACGTTTTGTAGCAAGGTGTAAGATGTAACGACCAACAGTCATCCCCTGACTGAACATGGTTCACATTTCGTCTCTCAGACGCAGGAATTCTCACAAATAAATGTTAAGGCTTCAGAATTTCCTGGGTTCGTTTATGCTTTCATCAGCAAATATGAAGCTTGAGGAAAGTCAGGCTAGCCAACCACGAATATGTATCTGTGGTGGAGCTCTCATAATGTTTCACATGTTACACTTAATCTTCGGACAATACTAGGACACGACTTTTGTCTTTCACTGTACATTTTTCTACACAGCAACCAACGACTGGCACAACCTGCCTCACAGTGTAAAAGCAAGCACAAGTCTTTATTCTTTCAATAAAAATCTGAATAGATACCTTCAACAGGCAACCTCTGTCAGAGATGTTAACATATCTTTGTACTACCAGAAACTTCAATTGTAGTTTTAAGTGTGTTACCAATAAACTAATATTCTTTATTTGGTATATTCTTGTGTTTGCAAGTTAATATAAATTATGCTAAGATTTCCTTTGGAATAAGACTAACTACTTCCCCTTGCCCCCAGCTAATCCTGATCCCAAAAGACGGACCTCAATGTAAATAACACCGCAGAGGCCTTATTCGGTTATCCTTGATTGGTTTTAAGCATGGCTGGTACTAATATCACTTCTTCAATGTTTAATATGCCTGTATATGCCAAACGGAATAAAATTATTATATTAAAATTATTATTATTATTATTATTATTATTATTATTATTACAGTATTGTGTTACAGGGAATTTGTGTAACCAGTGATTTCATGAAATCCCTCGGGAATTCGTGAAATGAGTTTAAATATGGGTGGGTTAATTAAGGTTAGGTTAATTTAAGCTATGGTTTAGTTAGGCTGGGATAATCTAAGTTAAGGCTAGGTTAGGTTAGGCTAGGCTAGTTAGGTTAGGTTAGGTTAGGTTAGGTTGATAAACATGATTTATCATTCATATAAATTAACCTAACCTAACCTATCCTAACTAACCTAGCCTAACCCAACCTAAACTTAACCAAGGCTAACCTAACCGCAGCCTAAATTAGCCCAACCTTAATTAACCCATCCTAATTTAAACTCATTTCACGATTTCCCAAGGGATTTCATAAAATTGCCGGTTACACAAATTCCCTGTAACACACACACACACACACACACACACACACACACACACAGTTCAAAGTATGCCAAAAACTCTCCAAAATCTAGAACTAGGCGAAATCCCCAGATAATACTTCCTCATCCCATAATTCAGCCACAGAAANAGCCTAAATTAGCCCAACCTTAATTAACCCATCCTAATTTAAACTCATTTCACGATTTCCCAAGGGATTTCATAAAATTGCCGGTTACACAAATTCCCTGTAACACACACACACACACACACACACACACACAGTTCAAAGTATGCCAAAAACTCTCCAAAATCTAGAACTAGGCGAAATCCCCAGATAATACTTCCTCATCCCATAATTCAGCCACAGAAAACGTGCCTGAGGATCGAGTTACGTGAGTTATTGGTCTCTGGTGGGGAAAATGTGCCGGGGAGAAATCAGACACGATACAGACGCCTGGGGAAAAACAAAAGACAACAATAGACACTGCGGGGGGAAGGGGAGGCGCACCTGAGGAAAATGTGGTGAGAAAGAGAAAGACAATGTAAGAACTTGAAAAAGAGTAAATCTGGGAAAAATAAAGATGGAATAGAGAAAGGGGAAAAATGTGAAAATCAGAGCTAACAGACACTAACGAGAAAGTGAAGATGGCGAAATTGTAAAAAAAATAAAAACTGTAAATAGAGATACCAAGGGGGAAAAGACCAAGGAAAATACAGAAGAATATCTGTAAATGTGTTAAGAAAATGCAAAAATGTTGCTGTGACTCGAACTGGGCGGGTTATTGCTCTCCAGTAGGGAAAATATGGCGGGGAAGAATTGCACCCGATATAGACACTTGGGGATATACCACAACAGCATAAAGGGTATTCAAAATTACGAGAAAGATGTTAGAAAATTTATAAAACGCCATGACGAGATGTAATCCTAAGCACATACTGAACCTGTTCACTCATCCATTCATTCATTCATCATCGGCATCGTCATAATCATCATCCTTCAGACATTTCCTCGCACAGAAAGCTAGGGTTGTTATTATTATTATTATTATTATTATTATTATTATTATTATTATTATATATACACACTGTATATATTCTAGTTAGGGAATGTGGCGAGGAAAAATCATGTTAGGCACAGAGGGAAAAAGACTGGTGCATTAGTAATACTGAGACACAGATAACTTGAACACTGAGACTAAACAAGGCAATGGAAATGGTATCAGTGCGTAAGAAAAAGAGGTGCTCGTATTTTGGATAAAACAACAGAATATATAAGACTCTGAGGGAAAAGATGAGGTAGAGGCAAGGGGAAAATAAGACGACACCGGCATATGACACAATAGACAGCAAGGGAAAAATGACACCAGGCAAGAGAGAGAGAGGGAGGGGGAGGGGGGAGAAATGCAGAAAGACACTGGGAAATGCTTATATGATAGAGACAAGGGGGAGAAAATTGGATGCGATAAATAAATGGAGAGAAGTCACACACACACACACACACACACACACACACACACAAAATAGAGACGCGGTAGAGACAACTGAAAATAAGAATGAAACAGAGGCACTGGGAAAATAGAGACACTGGCGGAGAAAAAAAAAAGTTGGTGAAAAAAATACTAAAGAAAATATTAGTACAATCACTAGGTTGAAAATTACGCAGAAAAATATATAGAAATATCTGAAATCGTGTTAGAAAAATGAGAAAACGTGGCTCGGAACAGAATTGGAAGAGTTATTGGTGTCTGATGGGGGAAAATCACTCTTGATAGAGACGCGAGGGAAAAGATAAAAGTGGGAAAAAGACAAAAGAAAATTAGAGAGGAAAACTCAAAAGAAACTGGAAAAAAGGCAACGAGAATTTTAAAGATGAGAGAGTGAAACGGAAGAAAGATAATCATCTACAGATACATTTAAAAAGGCGCGATAACTGGGAGGGCAAAACGCGATCAAAATATTTCGAAAAAAAAATGAAACAGGATTGGAAATAAATGAGAAAGAGTTAAAAAAATAAAGAATTGAGATATCCAGCCAGGAAGGATACCCACATCTACCAGAGCTGTGGTTATTAATGGACTTCTTAGCACCTTTCGTAGGCTGTTGTTTTGCAGACTTTAACGATTTTTCTACCTCTTGAGACATTTTTATCACTGCGTATCGCCACTTTTTGGTTTATCAGGGTGAATATTCTACATCTTCAGTTAGATAATTAACTGGCTACAGCATCAGGTTCATTTGAAAAGTGAATCCGGTGAGATGCAGGCTGAGGTTTACTTTCCTCCGACAGTCCACTATTTTACCATTAAGGGGACTGAGGGGAAACTAGAGGACGTCTGAGTAATTGGAAAGCTCCACTGCCCAGTTTTCCATATAGGGATGAGAAGTAGGGATATACAAGAGTCAGCTTGAGGGGCAGAGGTAGTGTGGAGGGACAAGAAGGTGAATGACTGTGATATGTGGTCTATGAAAAAGCCAAGTAAGAAAGTTGAGGAAGCAGAAGAACTGGGGAACGATGGTAACAGATGGGTAAAGTGATGAAGATGTAGGCCTACGTGAGAAAAGCTGCACCAGATAAAGACAAAAACGAAAAGAAAAGAGGGCGAAAATGGTCTGCAAAGATGTCGAAACTGCTAGAAAATGCGATGTGAGAAGAACGGAAGAAGTGGGCAGGAAGGAAAGAGGAGAAGATGGAGTGAGGAGGAGGGAAAAGAAAACGGAAGAGGAGGAGAAAGAAGAGAAAAAATGAGAACTAAAGCATGAAAGAGTGAGAAAACTTGAATAACGATGTGTGGAAGTGTGATGATGATGATGATGAGGAGGAGGAGGAAGAGGAGAAGGAGGAGGAGGAGGAGAAACAGGAGGAAGAGGAGGAGGACAGGGAGGAGGAGGAAAGGGGGAAAGATAAAGAGGGGGAAACTAAGAGTATGAAATTATATTGTGTTTATTGTGACAGGAAAGAGGAAAGGAGGGGAGGGAAGGAAAAGGAAGGAGAGCATAGGATAGGAGAGAAATGGGAAGGGGAGAAAAGAAGTAGAAGTGTTTAAGGGATGAAGTGAAAGCATAGGAAAAGTTAGGAAAGAAAAGAGGAGAGAAAGGAAGGGAGCAGAGGACAGGAGAAACAAGGAGAAAGGAGGGAAGGAAAAAGGAGGAGAGGAGAAGGGAGGGAAGGAAAAAAGGAGAGGAGAAAGGAGGAGAGGAAAAAGGAGGAGAAGAGAGGAGAGGAGAAAGGAGGAGAGGAAAAAGGAGGAGAAGAGAGGAGAGGAGAAATTAGAAGAGGGGAACTGATGGGAGTGCAAGAAAACAGAAAAATAAAGTAGGTAGGCAGCAGGAAATGGAAATACATGGAGGAAGCCAAAGAGACAGAGATAAGGAACAACAGAAAGAAAAGGAAAGAAAAGAATCTAGATAGTAAACCAAATTACACTGCAGATTAGAAAGAACGGAAGAAAAGCTGATAGGGAAGTATTGTAGGTGGGAAGTATTGTAGGTGGGAAATATTGTAGGTGCGGAAGTATTGTAGGTGCGGAAGTATTGTAGGTGGGAAGTAGCCTATTGTGGGTGGGAAAAATTATAGGTGGGAAGTATTGTAGGTAGGAAGTATTGTAGGTGGGAAATATTGTAGGTGGGAAGTATTGTAGGTGGGAAGTATTGTGGGTGGGAAGTATTGTGGGTGGGAAGGGTAGCATGCCAACCCTTGCTCGACCCAATCCTCCCATCCCACCCTATCTCCCCTCGCGTTCTCTTCCCCACAATATATCACCTACAACTCTCATATTAAAACTCTCTCTCTCTCCCTTTCTCCCTCCCTCCTCCTTCCCTCTCCTTTCCTACTTTCCTCCCTCCTTCCTTCTCTTATTCTTTCTCTCCCGTCCTGTCCTCCGTACTTCTCCCTCCCTCCCTCCTTTGTCTTTTCCGAAATATCCTCCACATTACTTCCTTCCCCCCCCTCTCTCTTTCTCCAGCCCTATCTCTCTCATTTCTCTCCCTTTCTTCGTTTGTCTCTCGTCTTATCTCCCTCACTTCTCTCTCCCTCTCTGTTTCCTCTCCTTTTCCCTCCCTTCCCCCTCCTTCTCTTTTTTATTCTCTTCCTGTCTCCCCCTTCCCTCCCCTTTTTTTTCACTTCCTGTTTCTGTCCCTTTCTTTCCCTCTCTTTCATTTTCTTCCTCCCTTCTCCCTCCCTCTCTTCCTGTACCTTTTCCTTTCTAACTCCCTCCCTTCGTCTCTCACCTACCTCCTTTTCCAAAACCTTCCTTCTCCTCCTTCTCTCCCTCCCCCCACCACTCTTCCTTCCTTACCCATCTCCCTCTCTCTCCCTTCCTCCTTCCCTCTCTTTCTCTCCTTCTCTACTCTTCTTCTCCTCTACCCTCCCCTCTCAATTTCCTTCTCTCTCTCCCCTTCCTTCCCCCCCCCTTCATCTCTCTACTTCCTCTTTCTCCATTCCTCCTTCCCTCCCTCTCCCTTTGTTCCACGCTCCGTCCTTCCTTACCTCTCCGCTCCTCTACTTCCCCTTCTCATCTCCCTTCTCCCTCTCACTTCTTCCATCCCTCCCTCCCTCTCCCTCATTCTCTCCCTCCCTCCCTCCCTCCCTCCCTCTCCCCACAACACAGGTGCACTCAATGCCCCTGTGTCCCCTTCATATATTTCACCCTTGCAAACAGCCTCAAACCAGATATTCATATTTATTTCTTAATAATACTTTTCCTTCACATTAATACTTGTCCAACTTACACCACAGTTTAGTAATACCAGACTTCTTTAATACCGCTGGAATATTAATGTGTTTGTTATAATGGCCGTGGGTGCTCACGTGGAGGTCGCCATTGTAACACCAATATCGCCACATCGCCGCCAATTTGTACTGGAGTTAGGATAGGACTGGGAGGCTGCCAGGTTCGGAATGGGTTAGGACTGGATAGGTCAAGTTAGATTAGATCAAGTTAGGGTAAATTACATTAATTGAGTTGGGTTAAGTTAGGTTAGCTTAGGTTAGATTTTGTCAAGTTAGGTTAGGTTAGACAGGGTTAGGTTAAGTTAGGTTAGGTTAGGTTAAGCCAAGTTAGGTTCCGAGTCAGTTGCAACAAAAATGACAGTAAATCGAGTGAATCAAACTATAAACATCTGGAAAAACAAAAACAAAAAAGTCTTTCAAAAAACCGCCGTTGGTGTGAAATTCCAACTGCACCCTTTCATAGCCCTTGATGTTTTTCCTCCAAGCAGCTGTTAGTGAGAAAGAGTTGAAAGTGCATGCCGTTATTATGACTCTCTCTCTCTCTCTCTCTCTCTCTCTCTCTCTCTCTCTCTCTCTCTCTTGTTCATATAAAGAAGGACGTTAAGAATACGTGTCCTATTATCTGGCGAGAATGAAAGACTGACTTGAAGAGCTTGTGTGAGTGAGGAGGAGAGCGAGACGGGGAGGAAGAGAACGAGGCTGAAGTGGAGAGATAAGGAGGAGAGATAAATGAATGAGGGTGGTGAGAGTTTGAAGGTTGGGTAGAATGATGGCGATGGGCGAAGTGACAGGGAAGTATTTTGTTCGTGCTCATCCCTTCCGAGATTAAGGCTTCTGGCCACAAACAGACAGGTAGACAGACTGAAGGAGAGACAGACAGGTAGAATAACTGATGGGGGGAGATGCCTAAACGGTCAGACAGACATATAATCAGACAGACAGACAGCTAGGTAGATAGATAGACTCACAGATAGATAGATAAATAAACTGGTAAAAAGAGACAGAATAATGTGGCGATAAAAGAGCTGTGGTGGGATAGGAAGGAGGGGGCAGGGGGGAGGAGAAGCAGGAGGGGCAACGCTAGCCAGCCTGTTTACTGAAGCTGCTCACCAACACTACAGTCAGTCACGTCGGCCAAGTTATAACAGAGGCAAGGCAGGCGGGCAGGTAGGTAGGAAGGTAGGTAAAAAGGCAGGCACGTAAGCAGGCAGGTA
>JAGKTI010020693.1:0-16182 GCA_018397915.1 Birgus latro | reverse complement strand
CACCAAACCTACCCTCTCACCCTCCTACCCACTCCACCCACCCTGCTCCTCCACACCCACCCATCCACTCAACCCTATCCACCCACCCTGCCTATCCCACAAATCCGTCGAGCCATCAGACCTGTTGTGTTTTTGTTGATCAGTCTCAGTTTATGGCCGAGCAGACCCATCAGCCACAGGCAAGTACTCGCCTTACAGATTCATCCCGTGCAGTGAACCGATAGTCCTTTGCGGCTAACAGCTCCTTGCCAAATTTGAACCCTTTTTATATCAACAACCTTAGCATCAGTCCATGCAAGAATACATCCCTAATACTGCAGTGCAATGTACAGAATAAATACCTAGAATACTGTGGTGTTATGTGCACAATATATCACTAAGATACTGTGGTCTTAATGTACAGAATAAATCGCTAAGATACTGTGGTCTTAATGTACAGAATAAATCGCTAAGATACTGAGGTGCAATGTGCTGAATAAATCGCTAGGATACTGAGGTGTTATGTACACAATAAATCCCTAGGAAACTGAGGTGTTATGTGCAAGAAAAATCCCCAACATTCTGAAGTGTAATGTGCAGAATAAATCGCAAAGAAGGATGCGATACGAAATCTCCAAAGCTTCTGCAAACTTACCCTTCGAGTTTGTTTTACTGTCCTTGGAATGACAGGGTTTGTGAGTTTCCTTTGCGAGTTTCTGAGTTGTTTGTGAGTTCCTTTGTGGGAGTGTAGATGGTTCCTCTGAGAGTGTGTTTTTTTGTTCGATAGGATGGACATATTTAGGATTTAAGAGTGATTCTCCCTGAGTTTTTTTTTACAATTTCCCAGAGGAATTGCGTTCAACTGACTCTTGCACCATCATACTGACTCATACACTCTCATACGGACTCATACATCCTCACACTGACTCATACACCCTCTCACTGGCTCATACACCCTCTCACTGGCTCATACATCCTCACACTGGCTCATACATCCTCACACTGACTCAAACACCCTTACACTGACTCATACACCCTCACACTGACTCACACCCTCTCACTGGCTCATACACCCTCACACTGATTCATACACTCTCACACTGACTCATACACCCTTACACTGACTCATACACTCTCACACTGACTCATACACCGTTACACTGACTCATACACCCTTACACTGACTCATATACCCTCACACTGACTCATATACCCTCACACTGACTCATACACCCTCACACTGATTCATACACTCTTACACTGACTCATGCACCCTTACACTGACTCATACACAAATATACTCATACACCCTTATACTGACTAATATACCTTCGCATTGACTCATACATCCTTACATTTACTCATACCCTCACACTTAGTCATACACCCTCACACTGACTCATACACCCTCACACTGACTCATACACCATCATATTCATACACCCTTACACTGACTCATACACTTCGACGGTAACTCGTACACCCTCACATTGACTCATACAGCCTCACACCGACTCATACACATTCACAATGACTCATACACCTTCACAGTGGCTCATACTCCTTCACATTTACTCACAAACCCTCATACTATCTCATACACCATAGAACTGACTCACATTGCCTCACACACCCATAAACTGGCTTTTTTTTCTCCAACTGAGAGATGTTCTGGGAAACTCTTGAACGATGTAATTTGTGAGGCTGTTTTCAGAGCTAGTCGGCGATGAAGTGAAATACTGGGATGCCTTGAATCAGGTAGAGGTTCGGTAGCAAGTATTGTGGGATTTTAAAAATGGCAAGGATAATGGGTAAAACCATTGACAGTTAGCGTAAAAATAAGGAACTCTGTATCAGAGTTTTTAATCATGTAATGCACAAAAGTTTCTTGGAATGAAAGGATTTGTAAAAGATTTTCCAGGCGTAAGTTTCACTTGTACTATTGCATGTACAGCCACGATCCAAACTCTTGTTACTCCCCTGACTGGTAAGAAGTGTAAGTCAGAGATGGTGTTCAGTAATTCTGCAATGTGGCACTATGGCAGTGCTAAGAAGCACTACTCTCCAAGACCATGTCCAGACCAGATACTTGATGCGCGGCTTAAGGGGGAGGAGAGGAGCTTTTGCATCACTGTAACCCATATGAGTGGCCTTATGGATGCAGGAGGGAGCGTACGAGAACGTCTACGGGTCAAAGTGATGCAAAACTTCCTCACGTGCTAACACACGCATGGTATGGACGCGGCCAAACAGTGTTCCACAGGACTCAGTCCTTTCACCCTCACATTTCAATCTTTTCGTCCATGCCCTGCTAACCCTCTCTCCCTCTTCCATCAGAAATTGTACTGACCTATATTTATGATCTGGCAATCTCCTCTCAACTCTCCAAAAAATCAGTAAGTAGTGCATCAGTTTCAACAGCACTTTCACTCACTAGAACTCTGGCTTAGACAAAACTAAATAAATAGACTGATTCACAAGCTGAGTCATCTAGCAGGCCAGCTCCAGCAGTACCTATTCTCACTAAAACACTGACTTAGTCAAAGCAGAATGACTGTCATCCCAAAAAGAATGAATGACAGACCAAACAGAATTACTGTCTCACCATTTAAATCAACAATCACGCAGAGTCCAACTGAGACCACGGGATTACTGTATTCACGTTGTTATGTCTACAGAGTCTCATCGTCCACAGACGCCCCGTTAACTCAGTGTACCCATACATAGCGTCGTGCGTTATTTATTTATTCGACTATTTGTTGTACTTTACTACTTTCTCTTTCAGGTTATTCATACTGGTAGCTTATAGATAATGTACTATATAATGTAGCTTTTCCTTTTCAGTCTTTCCTATCAAATTTCCATGTCAGTTTTTGCATGCTGCATGGTGGTCTTTCTCACTTTTTCTTGACAGATTTAACTGGAGGGTTTGGAGGCGGGGGGAGCCTTCTTGCTGTACTATCCTTATCCTTCAGCATGTAGAGTTAGATCTTGTAGTCATAGTCTACTCTGTAACAAACAGCCTCGAAAGGACCATAAGGTCCGTTGCTGTTTGCTTTCCAATGTACTCCTAAGTACTCTCTTCAGACAGACGTGATACTTGAACATACCTGCATATTACTCTTTTTGACCAACCACACCCACTCTGAACACAAGTGACTATCACACGTTCAAAGACCCCAGGAATGTCTCGAATACCTGTCGTGCTGTCTTGTACTCTGCACCACATGTCGTTACGGTTTTGGACCTCTGCAATGTACACCTTACTCTTCATGTGACCCCACAAGTAAAAATTAAGTGGCTTTAGGTCAGGCGACCAAGGTGGCCATGACACAGGGCTACAACATCCTATCCATCTGCCAAGTAACAAAGCATTTAGGTATTCACTAGTTACTCTAGCAATGTCGCGAATTTTCTACATCGTGAAATTATGTATCGTAAATCGTGACATCGAGTGATTTGTAGGAGTGATGAATAGTTCTGAAGTCCGTGAGAATTCGCCATTCTCTCAACCGTCCACTCGCGTACTTATATTTGCATCAAATTTTCAAAACTTTCATCATTCTTTCGCGAGTGACTGTCTTTATGTACAGGCAGTGCATTCCTCTGAGCGATAATTTCTGAATTGTCGTTTCTTTGCACTTGCCTCCCTAGCCGTTAGGTGGCCACGCCCTTTTCACACAATGCCTCTGTTTAGATCAAGCATCGTGTCAGTCAGCCAAGTGACAGTCTCGGAGTGTGGATGTCCTGTGCGCAAAGCTCGAGCGGGTCTCTTCTCTTAGCGATCTCAGAAGTCTCGGCTGTATCGGCGTGAATTCCCGAAGCTTCCACCAGCCTGGTGATCGACTGTATTAGCGACGGTCTTATTACTGATTAGTATTTCCTTTGTTTTTCCTAGGTTTAAGGTTCTTTAGTTATTTAGCTCTGTGCTTTATTTAGTTATTTGTTTGAGTGCTTGAGTGAGTGCATTTCCCTTTCTTTGATTCTGAATAGATTCATGTAACGTAAATTTATTTTCTTGTATTTAATAAATTTACAGTTCGTTTTCTTGAGCTTTGTTAAATGTAACAGTCGTGTTTGATTTCCCCACATATTTAGTACACTTTTGCTACTCCAAGTTAGCACAACTCCTTATATTAATCACGACTGGTACTTAGGCCAGCTCTTGGTATTAATTCTTAAATCCGTTGTACCAGCTAGGAGTTTGGCTCAGCCAAGATCCTGTTTATTATTATTATTATTATTATTGAATGTTAAGGGGAAAAACAAAATTTCTCAGAGGCCAACAGTACAGTAATACAGCCTTCTTGAGCGTTTAGTCTCTGCTGTGTACTGTTGAGAAAGTTTATAAATTCTCGACTCTAGAGAATTGGCAAAGCCAGCATAAAAGTGAAATCGCCACTTGATTTCACGAGTCGATTCTCTCGTGATAATCGACTCGATAGTTATTCCTAGTGTCCATAGACACATTTTCATTTTCCCCCCGACAAGCAAAATGTGCAGGAGCACTATCATGAAGGAACCACACCTGTCACCGAATGGCGATTGGTATACCTTCCAGCAGTACTGGTAATGTGTATTCAAGAAAATGTCTGTGTTTTTCACCTGTCAGTCATGCAGGTAGATGATATGGGCCGATAATATGTTCACCAATAATGCCAGCACAAACGTTGATAGAAAACCGTACCTGATGACCTCGCCGACTCACTGTATGTGGATTCTCAATAACCCAGGTGTGAGTGTTGTGAATGTTGAAAATGCCATCTTGTGTACATGTAGCTTCATCAGCGAAAAGCACAAGATGTCAGGACTCTAAAATATCATAAATAATAGCTAGTAACACAGATGTAATCTAGAAGGAAATGACGTAGCACTCCCTCTCACCACTAGGGCCGGCAGGAAATATCACTGCACTTTTCCCTTGGAAGAATGTAGAGTTTGTCTCGATAGCGTGGTCGGAGGTACTTGTAGGGAAGTCGATTTTGGATTATTTAATACAACCAGAATAAAATCGTGAGATGTATTATCAACGAAGGTGAGTTACAGCACTCTTGGGTTACTAAGTTTTATTGTACAGTTATCACTGATAATAACTGTAGTGTGAATACTGGCTAGGGTGCTGCTGATGATGATAGTGATGATGGCTGGAGCGTGTTGGTAGGGTAGGTCAAGGTCCTGGTATGAGTTGTGGTGAGGGAGGTGTTGTTGTTGAATATCAACACGTCAGCATCGTTTGGTCATCACTGGGGTAGGCAGACACTCGCTCGCCTCTTCCTGGTGGTGGTGATGGTGGTGGGGGTCGTGGTGGGGTGGTGGAGTAGGTGGGGGAAATTCAGCTGTGTTGGGATTTACTCCGATGACACCACTCACTTTCGTTGTTTCTTCTTCTTGCTCATCGTTTTTTTTTTTTTTTTGACTGTATACTCGTTTATGGTTACTTGATCGTGTGGAGAAGGTGGAGATCGTGGTGGAGAAGGTGGAGATCGTGGTGGTCTTGAAGATGGAGAAGGTGGAGATCGTGCCAGAGGGTGGTGGAGGTACGGGAGAGTCAGCAGTGTCTTAGCTCATCATGCTGGGTCAGACTGCTAGCGTAATTTCCTCCCTCGTCACTCGTCTTTGTGTTGTTTGTAGTTTCTCACCTCTTTCTTGCTTATTTTCTTATTTTGTAGTCCTTGATTTTCCTTCGTTGTTGTGATTAACTTGCAGGCTTGTAGAGTTGTTGATAGACGTAATTTATCGCTGCTATTGTTTCTCGTAAATCGTGGAGTTGAGGTGGTTAGGGGCGAGATGTTATGTTTGTTTGATAGCTTTGGTTGAGACGTTAATCGGCTTTGTTGAACGTAGTGGGTTCGTGGTTATCGCTGCACACCAATCTCGATAACGTGGTCGGAGGTACTTGTAGGGAAGTCGATTTTGGATTATTTAATACAACCAGAATAAAGTCGTGAGACGTATTATCAACGAGGTGAGTTACAGCACTCTTGGGTTACTGAGTTTTATTGTACAGTTATCTTGACAGTGATTTACAAACGAGCTTAGCGTGACGGCCAGTCTCCCCTTTCTCCTTACTCTGCCCTAATTGTGCTCTCGGGCATTATCCACCCCCTTTCTGAAGTGAAGGGCTTCTCTCTGCCATTATATACAGGTGGGAGAGGATGTTTGGTAAGATAGTAGTGTCTGATCGATCTCCTGTGGGCTTCCACGTGTTTGAATACATCATGAGTTTCTTGGTTGTTTGGACTACGAGGATATATTGAGAAACATCGTATGTTAAGATTCTGATAGTCTGGGACAACAGACTGTGTACAGATATCATGTGAAATCAGACACTACATCCTGTACCTTGTGTTTATGAGATATTTACTAATGCCTATATAGTATCTACATTTACGCCTCATGACAGCTGATAGGGAGACACACATAACACATACAGGCTTCTAGAACATCCGTACGTACGTCCAGTCCACGTGACACAGCCCTCCTATACAAGAGAGTGGAATTAGGGAGCAGAATAGAGAGAGAGACGGTAGCGAAAGGTTTTCTAGGAGAGGAAGGATCTCAGAGGGAAAAAGGGGGGTAGGTTTGAGATGGCGAAAGGGATAAGCTACTTACTCGTTGTGATAGACTCATTTTAATCTTTTCAAGAGAATAATACTGTATGTAATCCCATACTCAACCTCTCCTGTCACTGTATGACAAATGGGAACAAAGGTTATCTACTTAAATAATCAACTACTACTTACAAAACTTAATACAGCTCTACAAATTACCTTCAAAATTACTACAAAGGGTCGGAAAGAGACTGTCTGCAAGCTTCCTTTGCATCCACTGGTAAAACTGCATCTGGGGAGAATAGTCCACATTAATCAGGGTTTCCACCTTCTCATGATGGTAAGGAAAATGATAACGTCAGTGCATGATCCTCTACACAGCACCCAATGACACCTGCAGTTCCTCGACGATTGGATGAATACTTATTCCAGGGTTGTTCTTAATTATGTGTAGTATCTGACCCTCTGCTCCATGTATGCACACATTTAATGGTCGTCCTCTGTCAGCGAGAAATGTTGGACGTGAAGGCACCCTGTAGTTCGGAAAACGTTCTCTGTACAAACAAACAGTAATTGCTACGTTTCCGCCAACTCCTCCCAGTGTCAGTCACATATCTTCATATTTGTTAAATGAATGCTCCTCCATGTTCACGTTATGCTGTGCTTGGCCACTCTTGGTTGATGTATTTGTTACGAGCGAAGGCGAAGCCCTGATGAGTCTCTCGTCAAGTAATTGCATTTTCACACATATGAGCTGTCAAACCTGGCCCGGCCCTTACCCGGCCCGACCGTTAGACTTTTGAGAAGCTTATATCTCAGCAACCACAGGGCCGATCACTGCGTGGTTTGCACCATATGATAGCCCATTCGTTAAGATTTGTTTTGACAGGTTTCATCACACCCCGCCGGCGCACGTGGCTGTCCTTATCTCATCCTAGTAGTTCAGTTACTCTTCTAGGAGCTGCCTAGCACGGGCCAACCGGCCTACTGCAGTTATCCTCTCTTATGTTCTTATGTCGAAAATCTTCAAAATAGGGCCACAGGCCAGATAGTTTGTCGTAAAGGCATGAAACTTGGTAGGTAGATAGCCATCAATATATCAATATACTCTAGGCAACCTCCGCGTGTAAGGCGACATTCCAGTGCTTTAAGATTTGAGTGGCCTCGCCCGTACCTCGCCGACAAAGGCGTTTTATTGGTCCAACTTGTCAAAACAAGGTAGGGTCTGGTTTGTGAGCCCCAGCCCACTACCTCACGGCAACCTGGTATGGCCCCATATTCCCTCCTGATTCCTCAATGCAAACAAGCAAACCTCTCACCAAAGCAACTTAGCTTGTCCTTAGACAATACATTTTGAGTGTTTTTTCATCCCTGTATTTTCAGCGTTGCTCAGTTATTTCATTCTCATTCAGATACACTGCTCGAGATTTCTCCTCTCATTCACAGTTCGAAGCTGTGTTGGATCGCGGTCAACGCCACGAATGGTCGATCACAGTACGCAATTCCTTAGAAGTTATGTACTGCAGATACAACAGACAAGGAAAGATTAATGAACAATAAATTCATCTGTAGTTAATAATGCATCTGGTCAACTCAACCTCTTACTTAATTTATGTTACTTTAATGTAGGAAAGATTAAGTAGAGTTAGGTGTCAGTGTATTTATGATAAGATAACTCTTTCGCTGCTTTTCACGCAATTTAGTGTCATTGTGGGCAGCGTTAGATTTCATTCAGCCTAGAAGAAGGTCTAGCTGTCAAGAGGCTACAGACTCTCCTTACCGTTTCACAGCCCTTCAGGCACCGTATTATTATATTCAGGATCATGCCAGACGATTTACTCAACCATGATGAAGCTCTTATCAGTCCAAAGGCTAAATTAGGGTTGGTAAGAGGGTTTGATTGACATGGAGATAAAACTGGCATCTTAGCTAGTGCTCAAATAAATCTATAGAATTTAGCTTCCACTTTTCTTGCCACAACATCTTACATCTTTTAATGGTTATAACTAAGAAACTGTGTGGATTCTGATATTTTGTTATATGTACATTGTGTCGAACTACGGACACACTCGCCATGTGGAGTGTGTGATAGCGTCATTCCCCCCTTCATTTCAGTAACTTGCAAGACTCTCAATCAGGTAATTCTCGTTCAGTGATTAGTGCTCAGTACCAAGACATACAAACGCACTTACGATCAATTGTCTGTCGAAACTCAGGATTTTGGATTGTAGAAAGGACAAGGAGGCTGTCGATACATCCTCTGTGCCCTGTTCTGACTTCCTACATATGTCTTTGGCGTGAGACAAAATTTACCGCACCTTATAACCCGTTTCTGCAAGAATATCAGGGAGAGGAGTGCAAAGTCTTCCCTTGTCTAGCTCTGTCTCTAAAATCGTATCTATGTTATGACAGAGAACTGATAAACATTTCCTAGTGTCCCACCCGACTCTACTGACACACACTCAGCTAAATAAAAAGGTCAAATGTTAGCAGGAATTAATTACTGTGAGCTACTCTGAACATGAACGCTAAAGTGACATTATTAACACACTTAGGCTCCTGGACACACTCCCAGCTGAAGAAAATCACCTGGTGTTAGCTGCAGCAATTAGTAAAGAATAATTACCCCATAATTTGTCCTGATCATAGAAATAATCCAGGGACAAGTGAACAGTACATGACTATAATTCATTCACTTTTACTGGGCGAGAGATTTTCCTGTTTCCTGTAGCCCAGTGTTAGAATAAGGCAATACTGCAGCGATGCATCATATCCACTGCACTTCTTACCAAGCATCATAAATTTGCATCAAGAGGAAAAGCTGAGAATTTTACGCCTAATTAAAGTCAACACAGTCTAGTGACACCCAAAAAAAAGACCTCGTTTAACATGCTTTATTAGTGACGTACCTAATGGACTGTATTCGTATTAACCCTTGCAATATAATGAGGTATTCAGTATCTCATGCTTACTACAGACCAGCAAATGTATGCGGCTGAGGGTGGAGCTCTTTTAGGAGTGATGGTAAACAAAGAGAAAGGTTCGGACGTAAACTAATACAAATTATCTAGCACAAAGGCACGTCACTGTCATAATCTACTGAATGTGTGTGTGTGTGTGTGATGGTATAGTACATGCACACACACACACATACTGTACAGAGAAAGAGAGAAAGAGAGGGGGGGGGCTATATAAAACAGTGTCAGTGATGAGTTGGTGTGGTTGTGATGGTAGCGCGCGCACACACACACACACACACACACACATTTGAAGCCAGGGGTGTTGGTGGCAGTGAAGGAAGATCTCTGCTGGTCATAACTACACCTACTCATCTCTGGCCTCGAAACCGTAGTACACTCTAAACATGGTAACTACAATTCGTGTCCAGATATTTTCTACAAACATAGTTCGTGTCATTTAACTTGGCGGAGATTCTCGTTCTTTTTTAGTCTATTTCCTATAACTCAAAGATCAGAACAAGGCCCTGCATTCTTTCCATGGCACTGATTCGTGATTAGCACCATATGCTGACTTTAATCTGTTGCTAAAGCACACAACCTACAACTGAAAGATGGCAAACTGAAATCTAGTTAATGTGAACAGAGTATAGTTTATGGGAAAATATATAACACCTAAACTCGCATATTTCATAACAAACATGTACGATCGCCCAAAGATTGATGTCTCGCTTTTTTCAAGTTTCGGACAAACTCCCTTGGTCTGGCAACGTTCACTTGAATTAGGGTTAGGAGACGGAAACAATCTTTCCCTTCCCTGCAGACATTATTTATGGTGTAAAGAAACTAATCTTGCGAAAATATTAGTTAAGTTTAGCGTTTATTTCTTTTTTAGGTTTTTAGGCCAATAACAATAATTAAGTAAAAAGCGACATCTGGCACGTTTCCACTCGTCGCCCGATTCATGAAAGCAGTGTTACTAATGTAGCAATTTTCCCGCTAAATTTAAATGTTGTAAAAGCAATCTAGCTGGTAAAAATATAAATATTTTATTTGTATCTGACGTTCTTTTGAAATCCTGTCTAGCATTATCCTTAATTTCTCTCAGTCTGGCGGATTTTTACTACTACTCACACCAATCTAGCGGGTTTCTATGGTTTACCTTTGGCAACACTCCCCAGTAGGCCTTACATTAGTCAGTCAGTGTTATGTCATGGGAGGGGGTGGGAGCATCGCCCTTTGTCACGATCCCCTTTTTACACAATCCTTTTCGTCTGAAATTCTGTACGTTGTCGCACTTCAGCGTTTGTCTGTCATCCTCTCCCTGTTTAGTTCCTCCGTGAAACTGCTCTACGTATTATACGTTGGATTTTCATCGTGAATAAACTGACCAATTTTGCTTCAGCAGTTGGATTGGTCTCTAACTGAATACCGGCAGAGTAATTTGCTTCTTGATAGCAACACAGGTGGGTAGGGTATAATTTGTCTGTTTTGATCTTGTGCTAGGGGAGGCTTCATTTGGCAAATTTTCTTTGGTCTACCTCTGTCTGTATCTATCCGTTAACTGTCCTCCTCGATGTTAAGTTGCCAGAATATCTGTCTTGCTGGAATATTTACTAAATTAAGAGCAATAATTTGCTCGCACTTATAGCATCGTGTTGACACTCCATCTTGCTACAGCACTCACGGCCTCACGGGTTCTCCAGCATAAACATCCCGCATACAGATTTAAATGTGGATAGTAATATATTTTTAGATGTTTATTTTTCCGAGTTGATGGCGTTCGTGATTTCGACATTACCATTATCTGTGTGATATATCTTATGGGACATTATTTCTTCAGTATTGTTGATTCAGAATGTAAAATAAATATGACGTGAGTTTCCACATTTTAATCCTGAAACCGTTGAGCGATAGGGAGTGCGTTTCACATTCTTTCGTGCTGCTAAGCTTCAGTTTTAGTATATTGTGGTTTCCTCTTCCGTAGTGCGAGATATACATGGTAAAAGTGCTTATATATTGCTTTTTGGTGTTGTCTACCCAAATACTGCTTTTTCCGGTGTGCGATATAGGAAATATAACTAGGCCGCGGCAGTTGCCAGATACCACTTTTTGAGCGAAAGGTACTGGGAATCGGGTCATCACTTCTTTGGGGGATTGTACAGTACTACCTGTTACTGACCGCTGTCCCACTAATCTGGGATCTGACCGTGCAAAGTCAATCCTGGTGGCCACTGCCCCACTAATCTGGGTTTTAACCGTGTGAAGTGACCGTGCGATGTCGTCCTACCTCGGCTAGCCCTGGCTCGTTTCCTTCAGTGTTGACCCAGCTGAGACCCAGTATGGCGAATGGTGTATCATCAGCGATAAAGGTCAACCGGCATCGAATTACGAGGAAAGAAAGGAGGCGGAGCCGAACCCAAGTGATAAGGTCCACCCCAGAGAATGCATCAGCCAGTCCCAGCTGAATAACGTCGTGTGACCACCCTCTAGAAGAGATTATTGGGAAGAGATACTTTCTGGTGACAGGTACGTTAGTGAAGGAAAAGAGGCGTGGCTGCTGGGATATATCAAGTGATGCTACAGGCGCAGCACTACTTTCTCAACTCCAGGGCTTGTACCAACAAAAATACTTAGTATCGCTAAGTACACTTAGCAGACGAACATTTTCACGAGTTGCACTTAACTCTGGACAGAATACAGAAGTGATACCTACCAAACTAGGTACTGTTCTTAAGTACTCTTTACAGACGACAGACTTGAGTGGACCCAATGAGGTTACTTAAGTGCTTCTCATTTTACTCCGTCAAGATGCCTGCACAACAAAAACGACGAGGGAGAACGTGAAGGCCAATAAGTTACAGGGAATCAGGATAGAAATTCCATTCTGTGCCTATGTATGACGTTTTCAACTAATTATTATGTACAAATCAGACCATGTCGGAATATTATTACCACAATGATAGATTTGGAGATGCTGTTACACCTCAGACAAACACAGCCTATGCAAGATTGCTGGTAAAAATGCAGCTGTAAGTCATAGTCCGTGTATCATAATGTCTCACACTGAAAGGGTGCCCATACTTTTTATTTTTTATTTTTATGAGGGCACAAAATAACCGGGAAACGTCTTGCAAACATAAAAAGAGGGAAACCAACCATAACCTTACCGAACCTAACCATGTTTTAACGGGGAAACGACTGTCTAATGGACTCGTCGATGCGAGGTCGTGAAGGGATTCACAGTGAATTTTGTCATTATATTCAGAACTAGCTGTGCCACAGGGTTACCATTTTTTATTAAATGCATTCAGCAAAGTACAAAACACCCGGGAACGTCTTGAAAACATACATCACAGGGAATCGTTCATGTTTTGACTGGGACACGATTACCCATCGTTGTTAGGTGATGCAAAAGATTCTATACGAAATTTGACATAATTAGCTCATGCTGTGCCCATCAGTAATGATTCTTTATCTTATACATCCAGTAAATCAAAACATGTAAAAAACATCAGGGAAGCATCCATATCTTAATGGGAAACTACAGTACTACGGACCTGTCAAGCTTAGATAATGCATTTAATGTAAAAAAATGAGAATCCTGCTATAGCCTACAGTGATAAAATGTTTATAATTTTCTTTCAGTAAATTAAGATACATATGTAAAATAAAGAACAAACGTCTTGAGACGGAAGGGTAACATCAGTGGGCTGGTGACAGAAAAAAAAAAAAAATGGGTGGATACATTCTATACAACCACGAAATTCAAATTTCACTCTGCACTCGACACACACAAAATTGTAGTACCACCTATTTGTGATGTTAAAATCTTGATTGGTCATGCACTTTTTCTGAACTAATTCATTATTATACTTCTCAGTATTTTGCTCTGCACGGCTTTTTATCTAGCTCTCCTCCACTTAGTATGTCTATGCTTTACTTTGCTGTGTGGGCCGCTAAGCAGTATCGATGGTAGCACTTTATTTATTTATTTATTTTTATTCAAGGAAGATGGAACCAAAGGCCAGGAGCCCACAAACTCTTCATTCCTAGAAAAAACAAAAACAATACAACAGACAGTCAAATTCAAGATCCATTCACTTTGAGATGCCTGGACACTGCATCTGAAAGACTGAAGATCATAGTAAGTAGGAAATATAGACAGAGGGAGACAGTTCCAGAACTGATGTGATACATAAATGAAGGACTGGGAGTAATGGTTAACTCCTGCATTAGAGAGTTGGACAGAAAAGGGATGAGAGTTTGGTGCTAGACAGGTGCTATGCGCCCATCATAGAGGTGGAGGGATGCAAACAGTTCAGAGTAGCAGTGACCACTGATGTAGCGATAGAAAATAGATAAAGATGCAACAGTGACGTGAAGAGACAGAGATTGAAGGAAGCCAGTAAGGAGAGGAGAGTTAATGAGACAAAACACCTTTGACTCCACCCTATTGAGAAGAGCTGTATGTGGGGAGTCTCCCCACACAAAAGAATTGTACTCTACCTAGAGAGCAAATAAAACCCGTGTATAAAGTCAACAACTGTGCAGAGATAAAGAAGGTACAGAGTTGGATTAGAACACTTAATCTCTTGGAAGCAGATTTTAGAAGAGATGTAATATGATCTATCTAAGTTAAAGCCCAGGAGAACGAACCCCCTAGTATATTTAACCCATTGGCTCCCAGATTTCCTGTGCGAGGGATTTTGCTGGAAGTGTGCTAGGTGTACTGCCCTCCGCCTGTCAGCCCATAGTCGCGAAGCTCATAGGTCCCTACCCTGGGGTTCCCTTGTTTATTAAATTTTGAAGATGCCCAGTTCAGTCCGGTATTGAGGACTCTGGACACTAATGGGTTAAGGATGATGCAGGATTGAGTTGGATATTATTAAACATTTGTGGGTACACATTTGGAAGATATTGTCGCATTGATGGGTGTCAGAACTGAGTGTTTGATACATTGAAAATAACGAGATTATTTTTACCTCATTCAGAGATACGAGCCAATTCAGACATTAGGTTTGCCATAGCATCATCCCTTGTTTGTTGAAGTCACTGCTGAGATGGACGTTGCAGGAACCAAATGGAAATATGAAAGGTGGAATCATGAGCGTAGAGTGGATAGGGTTAGACGTACATCTTACAAGGTCATTGATGAATAAAAGGAAGAGAGTTAGTGATAGAACAGAGCCCTGAGGAACACCACTATTGATAGATCTAGAAAAACGGTGGCCGTCCACAACAGCAGCTATAGAATGACCAGAAGGGAAGCTATAGATGAAGGCACAGATAAAAGGATAAAAACCGTAGGAGGGCAGTTTCGAAATTAAAGATTTATGCCAGACTCGATCGAAAGCCGTTCAGATGTAAAGTGCAATAAAAGCTTTCACCAAATTCCCGAAAGGAGGATGACCAGGAGTCTGAAAGGTAGGTGAGGAGATCGGCAGTGGAGCATTATTGACGGAACCCATACTGACGATCAGAAAGAAGGTTCTGGTAGGAAAGATGCTTTAAAATTTTTCTGTCAAGAATAGACCCAAAAACTTTTGAGACACAGGATATTAGAGCAATTGGATGATAATTAGAGGGTTGGAATGATCACCCACTTTGGGACTGGCTGAATGAGAGCAAACTACCAGCAAAAAGGAAAGGTGCAAGTTGATGGACAAAGGCGAAAGAGTATACCTAGGCAGGGTGTAAGCACAGAAGCACAGTTCTTGAGGACAACAGGAGGAGGGACCCCATCAGGCCCATATGCCTTGTTAGTATGGAGGCCAGTGATGGCAGAAAATACATTAGCTGAAGAAATTATAATGGCCGCCATGAGGAAGTCAGAGGGGGGAAGTGATGGAGGAACAGCACCGAATCGTCTAAGGTGGAACTGGAAGAGAAAGTCTGAACGAAGAGATCTGCTTTATCAGTAGAAGAAATAGCTACAGAGCCATCAGAGTAGACAAGAAGAGGGAAGGATGAGGAGGTAAAGTCGGTAGAAAAGTTTTTGGCAAGGTGCCAGAAGGAGCGGGAAGATTTCGAGTTGGAGAGTTGAGAGCATTTAGTACGGATGAAAATTATATTTAGCAGAGCGAAGAACAGACTTAGCACGATTCCAGGCAGAAACATAAAAAGATGTTATTCAGAGGTGGGTTGGCTCCGGTACGTATTATAGGCCTTCTCCTTGTTGTGGAAAGCATTAGTAGTCCTGTCAGTAAAGGACTCCAGGCTGGGACTTAAGTAGAAGTCAAACCGAAATACTAAGGAATTTCGTAGGTACCGGCCCAGCCACCTCTAAGTCACCCTCTTGCCATACAGATAAAATGTTCGTAGTGTTCCAAGACATCGATCGGTAAGTTAAGAATTTGTATTTAACGTGTACATAGCTGCCTTTAATTTATACATAGCAGCCTTGCAGTGTCCTCATATAGTGCTCTGTTAGCTGAAGTGTTTGATTCATCTTGTCTGAGTAGGTTTGTAAAGTATTCTAATTAGATGAGAAGTGTCCGACTGAGCACCTGTTTATTACAACAACAACAAAAAACAATTCTGTGATGTACTGTGTAGAGGTTTCGTAAGTAAAGTAATATTTATTTGTTTAAGTGTTAGTGCCTTTGATGTGACGCTCAGTCAGAAATCTATCTGCACTGCCTGTAAAAGAATTTAAAAATAAAGAAAAAGATTTTCCTTTAGGTTTCCTGTGT